>JAGVSP010000049.1:7500-15000 GCA_022494985.1 Micrasema minimum | reverse complement strand
AGGTTTTCATGTTTTGTTGTTTATTGTTGGTCTATTTGTAAGGTGGTTCTTGGGTTTTATAGTATTTTTTGGGGTTTTATTAAGTTCTTGGTGTTTATTTTGTTTTTTTTGGGGTTTTTGGGTTTTGGGTTTTGTATGTTGTTTGTTTTGTTTTTTTTGCTTTTGTTGTTTGGGGTGTTTTTGTTTGTTTTTTTATTTTTATGGGTTGTGATTGGGTTGTAGGGTTGTTTTTGTTTGGTTGGGTGTAGTGTTGTTTTTGTTGGTTGTTATTGGTTAGGGTTGGTACCAGTTTTTGTGGTTTGTTTGGGTTGGTTTTTGTTGTTTGTTTTTGTTGGTGTGTTTCGTGTTTTTTGTTTTTTGCGCTGTTCATTTATTTAGTTTGGTTTTTTGTTTTTTTTTTTTTTTTTTTTTTTTGTTTATCTTGTTTTTTTTGTTTGATGTTTGTTGTTGTTTTTTTTTTTTGTATTTGTATTTGATTGGAGTCTTTGTTTCATTTTGTTCATTCCATGTTTACTTGTTTTTATTGTTTTTTTTATTTGTTTTGTTTTTTTTTTTTACTATTTTTTTTTTTTTTTTAACTATTATTTTTGTGTTGGTCTTTTTGTTGATGATTTTTTTGTGGGTATTGGGGGTACTTGTTTTATCAGTTATGTTTGGTTTTGTTTATTTTTTTTGAATTTTGGTGTCTTTTTTTATTTCTTATTGTTTTATTATTGTTTTTTTGTTTTTTGTTGTTTTGTTGGTATTGTTTATCGTGGTTGTTTTTATGGTAGGTTTTGATTTGTGTGGTATGAGCTTCATTGTGGGTATTTGGGACCGTGTATATGTATGTGGGTTAATCGTTTCGTTTTTGTTTTTGTGTTTATTTTTGGTATCTTGTGGTATGTGTTTTGTGCTTTGTCTTTTGGTTTCGTGGGTTTTGGTACGTTTGATGGTTTTTACTTGTTTGTGTTTGGTTCGGTGTTTTTGGGTTATTTGGGTTGATGGTTTTTTGGTATTTTTTTGTTTTTTGGTTTTTTTTTGTATTGTTTGGTTTTTTGAGTTGTGTTATGTTGGTTTGAGTATTGTGGATGGTTCTTATATTTGGGACGTTGGTTGGTGGTTTGGTTTCGTTGTGGTGTTGTTTGATGGTTTGTCTTTGGTGTTGTTTGTCTTGGATATGTTGTGTGTTTGGTCTTTATTAGGCCAGTTTTGTGGTTTGATATTTTGTTGGTTTTCGTGTTTTAGTGTTTGTTTGTTGTCTGTTGTGGTGGGTCTGTTTTGTGTAGTTCGCTATGGTGGTTGTCGTCATTTGGTTTCATTTGTTTGTGGTCTTTTTTCTGTATGTGTCTTTCGGTATGTGATTGTGCTTTTAATGTCTAGTGTTTTGTGTCGCTCTCTTTCTGTTTTCATTGTTTTATTTGTGTTTCTTGTGTTCTTATGTTTGTTTTTTAGTTGATTTGGTTGTTTGTGTAAGTTTTGCTTGTGGGAGTCTTTTATTGGGTTTCTGGTGTTCTTGTTTGATGGGTTGGGTTGTGTGTTTGTTCTGGGTTTTTGGATGGGTTGATGTTAGTGGTTTTTCTTGTTTAGTTGTTTTTGGTTTTTTTGTTTTTGTGTTGTTGGTGTTTCTTAGTGTTAGGTAGTTTTTTTTTTTTTTGTTGTTTTTTTTTTCTTTATATGTATGTTGTTTGTTTTATTTTTGGGTGGTGTTAGTATTGTTGTTGGTGGTAATTGTTTTGTGTTATACCAGGTTTTGTGGTCATGTGTTTGGTGAGAAGGGTGTGTTTAGGAGGTTGTGTTTGTGGATTGGGCTTTTTTTTTTTTTTTAGGTTTTATGTCTTATCGTGTTTGGTTGTTTCTTCTATGTTGATGTCGCTTGTGGGCGTGTTTTTGGTGTGTTTTGTAGAGGTTATTATAGTTTTTTGATGTGTTCATATTTTGCTGTAAAGATATTTGTTCGTTATTGACGTATTATTCTGTTGTTTTGCTGGGTTGTTGGATTTGTTTGTGTTGTTTTGTTGGTTTAGCTTTGGTGTTTTTTATTGTTGAGGGTTTGTCGTTTGACCTGTTTGTGGTATGTTTGGTTGTTGTGGTCCGTTGTTGATTGTTGTTGATTATTTTGGTGTCTGTTGTTGTGTAGGTGTTTTGTTTTGTTATGTCGGTGTATCTTGTGCTTCGATTGGAGTTGGTGGTGCCTCTTTTTTATCTTAATTGGCTGTCTTATTATTTTGTGGTTTGGTGATTTGTGGTTTCTTGTTTGTTTTTTGTGGTTTTGTGGTATTATTTTTTGGGTTGGTTATCTGAGGTTGTTGATCTTTTTGTTTTTTGTTACGGAGTTTGTTTGTCGATTTTAGGTTGTGAGGGGGTCTATGGGTTTTTTGTTGCTTTTGGGGTTTATTGGGTGCTTGTCTTTTGGGTTGTATTGTTGTTGTGTTGTATTAAGTTTGTTTTTTTTTGATGTGTGAGTTTTTATGGTGTTTTGTGTTTTTAGGAGTGTTGGGTTGATTTTACTGTTGGTGTTTTTTGTGTCTAATGTTTCTATGTGATTGGATGGTTTTGTGTGTATTTGATTAGTGGTTTGTTGTTATGTTTTGTTTGTTTCTTGTGTTTGTTTCTTGTGGTGTTTTGTGTTGATTATTGTACTTGATGTGTTGTTTATTTGTTTTGGTTTGGTATTGTCTGGTTGGTTTCTGGTTGTCGTTGCTTTTTTCTTGTGTCGTGTGTTGGTGGTCTGTGTTCTGGTTTTTTGTATGGTGGGTGGTTTGTTTTTGTTGTTGCTATGTTTTATTGCTTAGGTTTATTTGTTTTTTTTGCTGTGCTTTGGTCAGTGCTGAATTGTGTCGCTGTTGCTATTTTATTTTTGCTTTGTCGTGTTTGCTCTTGGAGTTTATTTTCTTTGTTTGGTGGTGTATTGTTGTTTTTGTGTCAGTTTTATTATGGTCTGTGCTCGGGTTTCGTGTTATGGCTGAGATCTTTTATGTCGTTTGTCTATTTTGATTTGGTGTGTTTGTTGGGTGTATTGTCTGTTATTGGTTTTGTTTTGGGTGGTCTTGGGATTTTGTTTCTTTGGTTGTTTGTTTGGTTTTTCTTGTGGTTTGTGTGTTTTTTTTCTAATGACTTAGTTTTTTGTTTTTTTTTTGCTTTGTAGTTATTTCATCATGTTGGTTTTGTTTATTGGATGTTCGTGTCTTGTTTCGTTTATTTTCTGTTATGTTTTTTTTGATTGTTTGTGGGTTAGTTTTGTCAATGTCGGTTATGGTGTTGTTTTTGTAGTCTATCGTGTGGTTTTGTTCCTTGGGTTGTGGGTTGGTTTTTGGGTTGGGTCGGGGTGGGTTGGTTGTGTGCTTTGATTGTATTTTGTTATTCGTGTGCGTGTTTTTCTATATTTGTTGTTTGTATTTTTGGTTGATTTTCATATTGGGGTTCTTGTGTTCTTGTTTGTATCTGGCATTTTTGGTCTGGGTCGGGGTTTGTCAGGTTCAGTATTTTATTGGGATTGTTGTTTGTTTTTATGTGTCTTGTGCGCTTGTTTTTGTTATTGTTTGTGGCTTCGTTTATTGATTAGTGTTATATGTTGGTGTTTTTTTTAATACTTTTGTTCTTGTGTCTGTTTATTTGGCTGAGTTTGCGTTTGTCGTGTCTGTTTATTGTTTATTTTTTGGTTTCGTTTGTTCTCTTTGACTTGTTTTTGGTGGCTCGTGGGTGTTTGGCGTTGGCTTTCGTGTGGCTCTGTATTTGTTTTGCGTGTTAGTAATGTATATCTTTGTTTGTAAGAATCTTGTTTGTGTCTGTTATTGTTGTATTGTTTGCTGTTATTGATTGTTGGTTTGTTTTGGTGATTTTGAAAGATTTTTTTGTTTTAGTTTTTTGGTCCTTCTTCAGTATTTGTTGTGTGGGAGCGGTGCTTTGAGGGTTGTGTTTTGTTGGGTGGTTTATTTTGGGTTTTTGTTTGTTTGTTTTTTGTTTTGTTTTTTGTTTATTTTTTTTTTTTTTTTGTTTAGTTTATGTGTTGGGGTACTTTTTTTTGAGGGTTTAGGGTTGTTGTTTGTATATTTTATATTTGTAGTATGGGTTGTGTTTTGTTGTGGTATGTTGTTTTGTTTAGGTCCTGTTTTGTTGGTATGTTTTTCGTTTTGGTTTTGTTTTTTGTTTGGTTTTTTTTCCTGTTTTGTTGATTAATGTTTGTTGTTTTGGAGGTTGGTGTTGTTTTTCGTTTTTGTGATTGGTTTTTTTGATTGTTATTTTATTTGTTGATTTTTTGTTTTGTTTTTCGTTTTTTTTGTTGTGTTGTTTTGTGTGTGTTTGTTTGTTTTTTGTTTTTTGTTTTTGGTTGTTGTTGTTTAGTTGTATTTATAGTTGTGTGAGTGTATTGATGTTTGTGGCGTGTGTGTGGGAGTTTTTTTGGTAATTTTTTCACTTTGCAATGTTTTGGTTTTTTTTGTGTTTTTTTGGGTCGGATGTTTTGTGTTTTTTTTTTGGTTTGGGGTTTGGGTTTGTGTTGTGTTTTGTATTTGCTGGGGGTTTGGTTTTGATGTTGGTTTTTTGTTTTGTTGTTTGTTTTTTAGGGTTTGTTTTTTTTGTGATGTTTGTTTTTTGTTGTTTGGTTTTGTGGTTTTTTAGTTTGTGTTTGTGGTTGTTTGTTTTTTTGTTGTTGAATTTTCTTGTTAGGTGTTTTTGGTTGTGTTGGATTTCTTAGTGTTGTTTCGGGTTTTGTTTTTGGTTGTGTTGGTGGTTTTGTTGTGTTTTTGTTTGGGGATGTTGTGTTTTTTGTTGTTTGTTTTTTTGTTTGTGGTGGTGTTGTTTTATCTTCTGGTTTTTTGTTTTTCTGTCTAGTTGGCATCGGACTTTAGTTGTCGTTTTTTGTTGGTATATAGTAGTTGTTTTTTTTCATGGTTTTATTTGATGTTTCTTGGCTTTCTTTGGGTTCTGTGGTGTTTTTGTTCTTTGTTATTTGTTGTATGTGTAGTGTGTGTTGTAAGTCGTTGTGTTTGGTGTGTGTGGTTGGATTATCTGAGGTTATTCGTCATTTGTAGTGTTTTATTGTGGTATTTTGTTTGTTATTCTTTGTTCGTTTGGTTAATTGGTGTGTGTTTGATGTATTTTTTTCTTGTATAGTTAAGTATTTTGTTAGGTGGTACTCTGGTTCGTTGGGATTTGGTTTTTTGTTGTAAGGCATTTTGAGGTTTTTATTTGTTTTTGTGTGTTGTTGTGTAATGTTTGTTGTTTTTGGTTTCTTTTAGTTTGGTGTATTTAGTGTTTTTAGCTGCGTCTGCATTTGATGTCTGTGTGTTGTTTGTTGTGCTTGTATCTTGTTATGTGTTGTATCTTTATTTCTTTTATGTGGTTGATTGTATGATTGTGTTGTAGTTGTCCTTGGAGTATCTGTGGAAGGGTGTGTGTGGGTTTTCTTTGGTTTGGGTTATGGTTGGTATCTTTGGGTCGTGTATGGATTAGGGTATTTTGGGTTTTTTGACTTCGTATCGTGTCTTCATTGGGCTACGTGTTAGTTTTTTTGTGTGGGGGGTGTCGTTTTGTGGTCTTCAGAGGCCTGGTGGTCTATTATTTGTTTGGTTTTGTGTTTTGTCGCTTAATTCTGTTGTGGCTTGTTGTGTTGGTGGTTTATTTTTAAAGACAATCTAGTGGTAGGCTTTATGCTTTTTGTTGACTCGGTTCTTGTCTCGCATGTTTTGGTTTTGGTTGCGGCTTCGAGGTGGTGGTTGTTTCCTGGTTTGTGTATTTGTATTTTTTAGTCATGCTTGTATATGGGTGTCTGGTGAGTTTTTTGTGGTTGCTTGGTTGTTCTCGAATATTCTATGCGTCTTTATTTTACTTAGTGTTTGTTTGTGTCGGTGTTTGTGTTTTTCGGGTTTGTAAGTTATTGTTTGTTGTGTTTTTATTTTGGTGGTGATGGTATGAGTGTTGTTGATGGATGGTTTTGTCCCTTTGTTTATTTGTTTGGTTTTGGTAATTATTTTGGCGTGTATGTTTGTGTTGCGTGGTTTGGTTTGCCCGTCTTGTGGTTGTGTTTTAGATTTAGGTTATTTGGTTAGTTTTCTTGGTTCTTTCGTTATTTGTTACTATAGGGTGTCTTGAGTTTTCTGTTTGCTGTGTATTTGGTTTGTGGGCGTGTCTTGTTGTGACGGTATTTGTTGAAGGGTGGGGCTGGTCGGTGTGTGTGTGTTTTTGCAGCACTTTTAGAGGGTGATTCTTTTATTATTTTTTGTTGATTTTGGTCTTTATTTTTATTCTGGCTTCGGGTTCTTTCGTTTGTGTTTTTGTGTCCTCGGTTGGTAGTCTTGTTTGTTCTTCAACTTTCGTCTTTTTTGGGTTTTCTCTCTGGTGTCTTTATCGCTCTTTTTCTTTTTTGATTTTGTTTTCGTTTGGTTGCTGGTTTTATGTTTTCCCATAATTGTTTTGTTAGTTTTGGTGTTTGTTTTCTTGGTAATGGTTTGGGGATGGGTTTTCTTTTTTTGGGGTGTTAGGTTGTATTTTTGTGGGCTGGTTTTAGTTTTATTTTTGTAGTTCTGTCTGTTTGTTTTTTTTGTTCGTTGATTAAAGTTTTGTTTGTGGAGTTTTATCGATTGTCACCCTTGGTGCTGTGTGTTTTTGTATCGGGTAGATGTGTAAGTCTTCTTTATTCTTTGGCTTAGTGGTGCTAGCGTGGGTCGGGTTTGGGGTTTGGTGTTGTGTTGTGGGTTATTTTCTTAGGGTGTTTTTTCTTTTTATTGGTTATCTTTGTTTTGTTCTGGTGTGTATGCCGTAACTTTCGTCTGGTTTGTTGGTGTGTTGTTATGTTGTTCGTGTGAAATGTCTGTTGCTTGTTGGTATGTATGTTGTTTTTTTGGTCCTTTGTTTTGGTGCTATCGGTTTGTAGTGGTCGTTTGGTGATTATTTGAGGCTGGTTGGTGCTTATCTTTTGTTGAATTGCTTTGATTCTGTGTGGTTCGATTTTGTATTCCTGTTGGTGTTTGTTTGGTGGTTGGTCTTTGTATGTTTATGTTGTTTGTGTCTTTGGGTTGCGGGGTAGTTGGTCTCTGGTTATTCGTAGTGTTTCTTGTGGTTTGTTCTGGGTTAGCTGGCGTGGTGTTGGTTTCTGGATGTTTTTGTTTGTCTGTTGTGTTGGATATGGGTGTTTGTTTTTGATGTTTATTCTTGTTTTTTGTTTCTATTGTGGCTTTTGGTGTTTTTTTATTTTGTGTATGTTTTTGTGCGGTCCTGGCTTTGTGGTTCGTACCTGTTTGTCGTTGTTTGTGGTTCGTTTTTGTTTGGTGTTAATGGGACTCTGTCTATTTATTTTGCGGCGCTCTGTGTCCATTCGTGTTGGGTTTGTGCGTTGATTATTGTTGTCGTGTTTTTCTTTTTTTGGTTGTTTTTGTTAGTATTTCTGTATTTTGTTTTGTGTCTCATTCATTGTAGTCGTATATGTTGTGTGTATGGTATTTGTATGATACTGTATGAGTGGGTCGTGGGCTTTGTTGATAGTGTGTGAGTGGTGTTTCTTGGGGTTTCTTGTTATTGTCT
>JAGVSP010000048.1:0-227062 GCA_022494985.1 Micrasema minimum | reverse complement strand
ATCATTTTCAATTCAATTTGTATAAGATATATATTTTATGTACTAGGTTCGATATACTGTTTGCCTTAATACGGAAGGTTTCGGAAAGTCACTGAGATCACGATAATTATTTGTAAAGTTTTATCGAACTAGGTATGTATTTTACAATGATTTTCCCCGTTGTTAATGGGCCTCTTGGTCTTGTAAGGTAGGCACCATCTGACCAATATTATTTTATCGTGTTATTACATTATCGATCGAAGTACTTAAATGAAGACCTACAAATATAGGAAAATTTCGCTATCAAATTACACAAAAATGGATGAATGCTGTGATTTTAATTTTTTGTATTTTCAATGTGCAATGTTCAGTAAAGTTATGCCTAAACAAGCTAAAATAGCTGTCTCAAAACCGGATATCATCATCAATTTATTTACCCTTGATTGTAAATCAAGTAAAGATGTACTTCAATTCGTTCGACACGGGGTTTGTACTTAAAGTACAAATTGCAAGTAAATTTGCAAAACAAATTAAAAAACAATGACTTTTTTTATAAATATGCAACAAGAGGTTCAAAAATATAAGATAAGTAAAGAAAAAAAAAACAATGTCACAGAATAGTCTCATGTATAAGGGCATTAAAATGTATGAGGAGGTGCCAGACGAAAAAAAAAATGAACAAAAATTTAAAGTTATTTAGGGCTAAGTGTAAAAAATATATGTGTGAGAAATATTAGTGTAGATATTATATAATAGCTAAATTGAATAAATAATAATGATAGGATAAGAATAGTTAGGAAAAAAAATAAAGTGTAATGTAAAATATAAATTGTATATGTAAAAAAATATATATACTAAATAAATTTAATAAAAAAAAACTTTTTTTTTTTTTTTAAATAAAAAAATTAATAATAACCGAAATATAAACTGTATTAACTTATAGTCATAAAATATAAATACTATAAAAGCCAATTGTGTCCTTAGACATTAGACATACTAGCTAAAAGTTGCGGTGATTAATTGGTACAACTACACATTTTTTGCCAACGCGACATCTAAACGGAATACGTAATCTGCACCCTTTGATAATTAATAATCAGGACGTAAAGGCAGTACCGTTTAAATGAAATAAATGGCGGTTTCCTTTAGCGCCCCTTTTGAACTCAGAGCATCCCCATATCCGAAGCTAAGTCTTGCACCCACCCTACCCCTGTATCTTGCATCGTATAGCCTACCCAGGAAACTAAATGCCTTTGCATATTTAAATACCAGTGGAAAGTTCCTTCAAAGCCTCGTTGCCCCCTTGCATTACTAACTTGCTATTCCTGACCTCGAAGCATAGCGCTACAAGAATACGAAGTTCTAATTGATATCTATAGCCTATATAGAAGTTTAGAAGGAAATATAGATATAAAGACATTTACAAAGCTAATGACCTTCAGTATGAAAGCATTTTTTTATGAACGTACAAAATAGTTTAATAATTAATGTAGCAATTATTGAGATGAAGTTTGGAAGGGAATATGGAGATCTAGGCTCTAGGCGGAACATACTAGCAGTGTAGGCTTTCTATACTCGTAATTTTACGGCTTTGCTTTATCATAATAGTATTTACGAAAATAAAGAGATTTTATGTTACGTAGAAGCATTCAAATGTGTGATATTTTAAGTTATTTTGAAGTCGTAATTTCTCAGTAATGTGAGTCATAGAAATAATATTTTTGGAAGAAATTTTGATTCTCATATTTCAAAATAAAGTAGATCCTATTATTTCTGCAAAACAAATACGTTAAATGTTGATTTTACTATAAAAACAATTCACTAGGTACTTTGATAATGTTTTATTCGTATAGGAAATGATAATTCGTTATGGCTTTTATTTTCAACATAGCAATAGGAAGGCACTTTTTAAAAAAACGATAATAATTGAACGTAAAGTATTATTTATTTAAAACCGAACATTTTACTATCGTAAAGTACACAAATTTCTAGTCATTTTTCCGCCTGGGTCGATTCCTGACAAAATCAATAATATGAAATATTTATGAAATGTGGATTTTATATAAATATTTCATATGACATATATGGCAGCAGTATACTGATTCAGTATCCAGTGCACCTTTAGTTCCGAATTAAGAATAATAAGGAATCGTATGTACCAATCTAGTGGAACTTTTAACGTTTTCCGTGCGGTACTTTTAAAACGGTAGTGACACTTGCATCCTGTTCATTTCAAAACAGAAGTACTAAAGTTTAACAGGGGGTGTAACTGTTTCATACTGAAGTTGACAACAGCCGTAACACATGGCGGTTGGACGCATGGTTAAATCATGTAAAATAATATAACTACCAACTAATATGCTAAAATGTAAGTATTGATTATCAATCTCTGATAAAAAAGCATATATTTTGTCGATTGAAAAATAATTTATTAGTACCCGAACCCTTGCGAGTTCCTGTCTTATAACTTATTTACAGCTTGGCCCGGCCCAAAAGGCATCTCAGGGTAGGTACATTAGATCAGTGGCGGCAGACTGCGGGTCGAAGGCCATCTGTGAGATTTTTTGTAGGAATTTGCGACTCTTAATATTTATTAATAGTAGTTGTCTTTTAATAATCTTTGGTTGCCTTATTTTATTTTTTATTTTATTTTATTTATTAGAGATTACTCAACAGCAATACATAGAATAAGGTATACAGAGTAAATTAAACATTATATAAGCCAATAACAGAGATCCACAAAAAACACATTAAAGAAAATACAAAGGAGGAAATACAACTATAAAAATTAAAATACATTATATTAAAAGAGAGAGAGGGTGGGTGGGTGTGTGTGAGTGAGTGTAATGCTGGGAGAAAGGGTGATAGAGTGGGTGCATGTGTGTGTGAATTCTATGAGAATAAAAACTATCGCTGATTTTAAACATGAGAGGAAAATAATTCTTTTATGACTCTTTTTTTAAACGCACATTAAATATTATCCTTAATATTTTGAACATAATAACTTCTAAATACCTACGTAATGGTACACTGGATACTCCATTGGTACATCAAGAGTAGTGGATTGGGTGCGGATAAGGGAAATTAGCAGTAGCAGTAGAGAATTTACACGTTATCATCGACGATGATAACGTGTAAATTCTCTGGAGTATCCAGTGTACCATTAGGTAGGTATTTAGAAGTTATTATGTTCAAATAATTAAGGATAATATTTAACGTGCGTTATAAGGCAACCAAAGATTATAATAAAAGACAACTACTGATTACATTCTATTTTATTTATATTTTACAAGTGCAATACATCTTGATCAGTTATTTATTACAAATTTTCCTTTGGAAAAATACTAATTCTATGTGAAAAATCAAAGGAACTGGAAGCTGATCCACGACGATGATAACGTGTAAAATTTGTAATAAATAACTGATCAAAATGTATTGCACTTGTAAAATATAAATAAAATAGAATGTAATCAGTTTTGCACGGTTTTTCTAAAAATTGTTAAGGTTCTATTCAATTCCGTGAATAATCTTAAAAATCAGTAGAGTGCTGGACTAAAATAAGACTCAATAGCCTTTAAATATAGTCTAGGGTAGAGGTACAAAATTCATTGTAATTTACATACAATGTACATAATATGCATAATTTATTATGGATATGGGAAAGTTTTAGTAGTAGTTTATTTTTTGGGTTATGAAATTTTTGGGTTTTAAGAAAAATTTCCGACCCCTGTTTTAGAAGCACGAGCTGAACACGCTTTATATAAGGTGGCCCCTAGCGGTCGGCCGTTTGATGTAATTTTCCTTTGCAAATCAGGATGTATGCTACTTGCTCAGAGCTCAGTGTTGTTTAATGCAACGGGAGTAGTTTATTGCAGTTACGTTGTGTGGGAATAATGGTCAGAACTTGCCTTAAATCGACGCCGACGTTGGACTTAGAGATTTTATCGAATCAAAAAACTTAAGCAAACATACCTTCATAAAGCATTAGACAAAAAAAATCAGTGTAAAGTTTAAAGCTACTAACCATCACGCCATTTCTTCCGAGGAGTAGGCAGAGAGAATAAGTTGAGCTGTAAGGAGTGTAAGGAGCTTATAAAGCGCATTTAATGGGAAAATTCGATATTTGAAATATACTACCGTGTCAAGGTGTCTAGTAACCCACTACGTCACCTACTACGTCATCAATGGTCATCTACGTCATCACTAGACATCTAAGTCACACATTTCGTGTATTGGCCTAAGTGCTGTAGTTTTAATACGGTGGAAGTTGATCATAAGTGGTGTTATGAAATTAACCCTAGGAAGCGTATATTTTTAATGGAAACGCCCCTTAGAGTGAATTCTTGTTCGAAGGAAAATACCAAAAGTTCCAAAAATCTACTACCACTACTTTCCCTTATCCGCACCCAATGGTGCATAGGAAACTGCATTGGTACACCAAGTGCAGTGAATCTTGATCACTTGTTACATGAAGGCAAGATGATCAGTCTTACGCTTCAGTACCAGTCCAAGGTATCACACATGAAACATTAATGTGAAAATCACATGCAAATAAATATTTCGTGTTGACCCCCTACGGGAATCGAACCCGCAACCTCATGCACGGTAGCCAAATGCGCTACCACTATGCTACGAGGCGGACAAAAATCAATACATGCAAATTATAATTATTTACATTGTTAGATCATCAATCATCAATCAATTTCCTTTTCTTATTTGGAGCGCATGGATTATAAAATTTGTTGCATTTTGTCGACGGATTGCCAGCAAAAACGTTTAGGAAACTGGAAGCTTAATGCCTTTTAAAATGGTCAAGTATGGTAATGGCACTTAGGGAAATACGAACATTTAGTTTTAGGTGAAAATATGAACTATTATTACTACTGCTTTCCCTTATCCGCACCCAATGGTGCATAGGCACTTTGGTACACGTTGGTACACCAGGTGCAGTGTATCTTGATCATTTTATTACATAAAATCATTAAAATATTAAAATCACATTTACGTAGGCACGCGAATTTAAATAACTTTGTACTCGTTGGTATAACGTATTTGAGTACATTTTCAATAAACCATTGAAAAATGCTTTTTGATGTTGTGCCCTTCAGATTTTTTTTTAAAAAGATCTTTAAAAAAGGAATGAAATAATCGTAATAACGGTTATTTACATGTTAAAATTGTAATTTTTTAAGTTTTTTGGCTGTTAAGACAAAAAAATAATTTTATAATTTTAGTCATTGGTCAAAGTACGTTTTAATGTATGTATACCTACATGACCAATTTTTAATCTAGTATAGCCTACAGGTATGATAATTATTTTTTTTCGTATATTCTGTAAGGAAATTTTCGCAGACAGTAGATATTATACCATTACATACCTATGTAAATTCATTCTTGGCATTATCAAACACTCGGCATTCCTACATCTAAATTCCTCCTTTGAAATGGGTTGATCCGCCATGCCCGTTTGTCAACCGTCGGCGTCGCGACGCTCGCCCTCCGGGTATACGTACACATTGAATAAAAATACAAATACTCAATGAAGAGATCCGAAAAATTGCGTGAAGTAATTTTTTATTTTTGAGTATAATATACCCATATAAATACCCAAGCATAAAAATATAAAGAAAAAAGGAGATTTTTTTTGTATAAAAAAAAAATCTTCTAAAAATCGGTTTCCAACAGTTTTTAGATACATAAATAAAGTTTATTTGTTTATTTATTTTCTTATTCTATTTTCTCAAAAGACTAAGAGGCGATATAAGGGAGAAACATAACAAAACACCCAGGCTTAGGGAAAATCACTTTTAATTTTTGTGTTCTCACCGAGTGTCAAACTTGGAACTTCTATTGTGCAGAGTCTTAACCACAAATGTAATAATTGGATACAATAAAAATAATGCTTATTACTAAAAACCACGAAAGATTAAAACAAAAAATTCTTAACTGTTTCTTAGTTGTGCATCATTCATTATATCTATGCAAATAATTTTAAAACAGTTTTAATCATATTATGCATACATCATTGTGGATTCCCACATTTTTAAAATGGTGAGAAATCCTTACAAAACATGAATTTAACTTTAAGCAGTTTCTGTAGTAAGCAAAATATTTAAAAAAGGGTAGTATACCTATTTAATACTTGCCGGCAACTAAAAAAAACTGGTTTTATACATGGTGTAACAAAACGCGATGTACAAGCGGGAAACCAGTGAATCTACGTCGTATTTGGAGTTGATTTTGTAATTTTTATAATTTTTATTTGACTCTTAGTTTTCGAGAAAATTGAGTACGAAGTTAATTTTTTCGATGAATTTTTGCAAATCCATGAAAAAAAAAAGGCGGAAAAGCCTTATTGAAAAACTCACGCAATTTTACTTAATCTGCCATAATTATGAAAGCTTTTATGAGAAGAAAAAAAAAAGTTTTTCAAGCTCATATCAAAATACTTATTACACATTTGACACTAAATATATGATGTAGAATTACCAATTTTCGGGTTGCTGTACAAGTTGTGTTACTCCATAAACAATTGAGATGTGGGCTTACATAGTTTTTCCTTATTATAACATGCTTAGCTTTATGGAGTTAGCATCTATCTTCAGACGCATGTATTTTTTGCTCAATGAAAAGGGGGTGCTGCAGGCCGTATAGTCCATTTCAACACCGAGACAGTAATTTGATCTGAACTGCTAAGGGTCGCAGGAAAGGAAAAGAATAAGAAAAGTTAGAAGAAAAAGGAGATGGAGGCTTCCCAGACACGACCCAAGCAGAGGGTTGCGAATTATCTAAAAGGAAGGCAATAGCCTGTATCTGCATTTGATATGTGCTTGGGAGCAGAAAAATGCAAGGGTGTCTGAATTGTTTCAGGAAAAGAAAACGTTTTTTAAAAACAGTCGAACCCTTGACATATAAGTAATTTGTAAGTGAAGGTGTCATCAAAGAAATGTTACAATTTTTGATCTGTTGAATTGAAACAAACTCAAGTTCACATTTTTTTGCTCGGGAATCATAAAACAGTGTGTCAAAATTTAAGTGAGGACTCAATCAATGAATTATTATATTGAGTTTTAGAATTGTATTTTTATTTATATGTATTTTAATTTTTTTGTGCGCTAGGGTATGTATTGTGTAGTTTTATTTTTAGTTGGATTTGTATTTATGCACCTACTGACGAGTTGCAGTAGGCAACTCAGTAGGACATGTTTTGTTTTCTTTTATGTATATATTGAAATAAAATATTATTAAAAAGAAAAAAAATATATATATATTGTAATACAAACCCATACATATAATAGGATTTTAAACTAAGGAATCGATTCACGGTACAAGAATCCATTTCCATTTTCCATGTGGAGCATATGGATTTTACAAACTGCCTCTCAAGTAAACGACCGACCGCCAGTTCCCGTGTGTTTTCTTAAGTCAAGTACACATCCCGAATATTTTCTACTACTACTTCAAAAGCAGCTTTATACTTATAACAACGCATGATACATAAATAATATATTTTCCATGCATATTTTTTTTTATTGAAATGTTTTTCACTTGCCGTACGATACACATATAAAAGATTTATACTTTGAGACAAAAATCATGCCCTTTTCACATGCTTCCTACATACGAAATTACTAATTCAATATTACATACAATTTTTGATTCAATGCACACAAACATCGAGACCACTTTTAATAGAGACGTTCATCAGCACAACACCCGTTCACGCAACAAAATACATTTAGAACCAACAAATACAACCAAATTCGGTACAAGATCCCTAAAATACATAGCATTTTCCGAATTTAATTTGTTACCTGACATGTTTAAGATCCCTGTATCTAACTATCGAAACAGGACCTCTGATTTGAAAAAATATTATTTTAATAAGTATTTTGAATGATACCTTTTCTACTTGCGTCGATATAATATATGGTTTTGCTGTTACTGTTATAATTCACTTTATTGTTTCTTTAGGTTTTATGTTTTCATTGGATTGGTTCTGTTTTTTGTATATATTGTGTTTATTTTGTGATCTAAGTGATGTCAGTGCGTATTAGAATAAAATGAATATGTGTTTTTTTATTTGTCCCTAAATGAGTTTATTGTTAAAACTCCTAGGGAGCATTAGATTGAAAAAAAAAAAAAAAAAAAAAAAGTTTTGTTTTTATTTTTTTAAATAAATTTATAAAATAAGGTTGCATTTTTTTCTGATCTTTTCATAATTTATTACTAAATAAATGAATACAACTGTTATTTCACTCTCAAATTCATATAATTTAGATATTATTGATATCCCAACAGAGACAGAGAAACTCTGGAAACGAATGTGGATTATCTAGGCGTAGTGGCCACTTGATGTACTACAACATTCCCCATTCCGCCCATCAACTGATAACCATATATGAGATTTTTTTTTAAAACTACTATATATATTGAACTCGTCTTCGTCGTTCCGCATAACAGAAAATTTATATGCTGGTGACTTCTGTTGAGAAGATTGTTAAGCATTTTTTGGCAATCATCTGCATTATTTTATATTCTTAAAAAAATTGTAAATGCAACCCTGTATTGAAAAAAAAAATTGTGTGATTTACGGCGAAATCTGTATGTTTTGTATTTTATGCATAGGTACCTACTTAAAATATATATTTTTTAAATCGCCTTTATTTCAATTCCGATTTTAGACAGAATCACAAATTTTAAAAATGCATTTACTCCATAACACTTATGGACTAACCAAATTTTGGCAGTATGGGAACCATATATTTATCTGAACATTGTGTTTTTTGAAAAATGGAAACATATTGAACAACATTGCAAACCAGAGGCGAATTTTTAATCAGTTAAAATAGGGCCTCACTTTGAAGTTCCAGGGAGCGGTAGGTACAGAGGTTTGTTACATCTCCCCGTAATTATTGTAATTTTTCATTAGCTGATTGCGTCGAGACCTACAGACGGACTCTAAACCCAATTACACAAATGGAAAAAGTCAATTTGTTTTTTTGTATTGCGGGCATAAAATATTGATCAGCGTTTATTTGCGGTAATTGGTTGGATTTGCCGGATTATCTTTAGACCAACTACGGAATATTAAATGGTTTATAAAGAAATTATTTTAAGGTTTAACTGGCGGTCTCCAAGCTCTTATGGAAAAGAGGTTGGATTTATATTAAGATGTTCCGGGTTCAATTCTCAGAAAGATTTTTTACGTATTTACAAGTTTAAAAAAATAAATAGTGTTCTGTATAATATATGTTTTGTTGAAAATGCCGTATTACATTTGTATAAATACTTTTAATTACTAATCATAATGATATCTTTAATCGTCACATTATCAATAACGCGATTTTATTTACTTTAATGATTTGTTATCATCACGAATTTTAAAAAAACCCATAAATTAGTACGAAAAAATGTGTCGCTATCAAAATATAATGCTAATCAATTATGAGTTATCTATATTTTATCTTTCAAGTTTTTACGAGCTGGGTTTTTAGAGAATTATGAAAATGCTGATAAAATCAAATTAGATTAGATACAACCAAAATATATTCATGGTCATCGACGGTCTGCCAGGACGGCGGAATCCTCTTTCTCTTTACTTATCGTCTCCTGCGTTTAATTTCAGATTTCCCAACACCTACACCACACTCCACACACATATAACACAACACACATACACATGACATAACATAACCACTGTTTGCTCACTTCATGTCTTAAAAAATTGTCTTGTACATTGTGTTGTCCACGTAATTGGTGTTTGTTTTAATGGTGTTACCAATTTTTAGTGGTTTTTTGTTAATTTAAGTTAAACATAGTACAACTGTGTATAAACATTAACAAAATGAATAAATAAATATCACCCAAAACTCTTCGTATCTTTTATTTTATTTATTATTTGACTTACATTACGAATATTTATGTCAATTTTTTTTGCCATACTAATATGGAGGATATACGATTATTTAAGCCAATAACAGGAAAAATATACTAAACAAAGTTTAAACGTAAAAAGTATTTATTAATTTCATTATCCTTTAAATCCGTTCAACATTATTCCTGGTGCAGTGGGGTGTTGCCAAATCTGGTAATTCTTTTGAAAAAAAACTGCCGTTGCGACCATTTACGTCACAGAACCGTCCATTGGTAGTGAAATACTGTCCTAACGTTATTATTATCACGGTGCAATACGGCCGAATTGTTAAATCTGGTTAAAAATCTAATTAAAGTCACAAATTTTTTTTTTCGTCACGTGTTGTAGTGGTTGGCACGTTAGGCTACCATGAATGAAGTCTTGGGTTCGATTTCGATGATTAAAAAAAATATTTATTTACATTTTTCTCATTAATATTTCGTGTGTGATATCTTAAACTGGCGCTGAAGCGTAAGATAGATTATCTTAACTTTATGTAATAAATTAATCTAGATTCACTGCACTTGTTCCAGTGCAGTGCCCATATGCGGATAAATCGCTTAAAAGTTAAAAATACTGCGTAGTAATTCCACGGCAGTATAATAGCAAGAAAAAAATATTCGTAACAACATATTTTAATAATTAGCAAGGTATTAAAATTGAGAAACCTCCTAACTCTCTTGCTAATAGCTAAGAAATTGTATTTATTGGTTACATATTTATAATTTTTGCATTGCCTTGAATTATACCTGTTAATATGATATTCAAAACGAGTCGAATGTGCGTATTTTGAAAGAAATGTGATGGCGTGACGGATGTGTAAGATGTATGTAGTAAATAGCAAATAGCTTGAATAATGAAATATTTGTATAGCTGGAAAGCATATTCATTAAAATTGGTTTTATGGACAAAGACGTTGAGCTTAGTTTATGGAGTTTCAGAGTCTAAAAAGTATTTAAAGTACTTCAATACTCAAATATGTATCTCTATATGCGAATGAAAATGGTAAAAACATGTGAAATAGGAGCATAATGTTGAAACGCAGACCGTTACATAACATAATGCATAGATAAACTTTATGATAGGTGCACTAATGACAAAATTAAGAAATAATATTTGATGGTCTTTTAAGTTGGTTCGGTCATGTTAGAGCGAAATCCCTGAAAGAACGGCTAAAAAAATATATGATGCGACTGTTGCTGGATGTAGAAAGGGCAGAACATGATCAAGTAAAACAAGTGCTTGAATGTGGCATGTAAGAAGTCGGAATAATCGAGGTGCGTGCATGAGAAGATGTATGAATGTGGAGGAAGCAAGAGAAGGTATGCATTTTATCATGAGGGATTGTCCCCCTCCACCGCGGCAATATAGGTCCTTGGGGACTCTCTGTCATCACTGATTATGCAGATTTAAATTTTTGCAAAATGGATGCATAAATCAAAGATGCATTTGATGATAAAACAAAATAACCAATGTTCTGAGACCAGGAAGAAAAAAAGTGCCAAAAAATGGGTTACAGATAATGATATCGCTTACTAACTAACTAACTAGCCATCACGCGCCATTTTCCCCGAAGGGTCTAGCAGAGAGAATAGAACGCCACACCACTCTGTCGTTGGCATACTTCTATTGCTTCCTCCCCACTCATTCATCATATTCTCATTGCACGCACGTCGATTATTCCGTACCACAAATCGTTAGTACATGCCCACTTTCAAGCAATTGTTTTTACTTGATCATGCCATGTCCTCTTTCTCGGCCTTTCCTCGACTTCTACATCTAGGGACAGTCGCAACATATACTTTTTTAGCCGTTCTATCATCATCCATTCACTCTACATGACCGAACCAACGTAAAAGACCTTTCTTAATTTTGTAGATAGTGCTTATAAGCCTTTGCATTCTATTATGATATTAATAATATATTTATGTAATACAGAATTTTGTTGTATTTATAAGTTTAAAATGATATAAAGAAGAAACAAAAATTTTGTTGCTAGTTAAAGCACAAATATTAAAAGTGATTTTTCTCAAGTTTGGGTGTTTGTGACGATGTTCCCCTCTGTAATTGGGCTTTATGGCATGTTGAGGTGGTTAAATGAAATTCAAAAAACTTTTTGCAAAGGGCTTAGGTATCGTCGTAAATCCTCGATATCGCAGTGCAGGTTAAAAATAAGTTGTTAAAAAAATATCACTGTTTCTACTGTAGGATCTTATATTAACACTTTATCAAACAACGAATATCATTATCATATCAAATATTGGATATTCGCTTTCTATGTGGAGCATGCGGATTCCACTGAAAACTACCGGTCCAAACCAAGTGATCGGTCGCAAGGTTCACGTCCCGCATCGTTGACGCAAACTATAGATGGATTGTCAGCAGTGGACGTCAGGGACGCCGAAAACCTGAAAAATAAGAAAGCATAGTTATGGTTAAGGCTCTCGGGAGGCATGCGTAGTATAATATGCCTAGCTAGCAGAAATGCCTTCGCACAAACCCAGTAGAAAAAATGAACGATAAAAAGGAGCGCAATTGAAGAAAACTTTCAACACCATATTGAAAAATCACGCGCAAAAAACTTGAATTTGTATCTTGTTTAATATGGTTAAAAACTCCCGAATTTCAACACGAATGTTATTTTTTAAGGATACATGATAAAATACAGAAGTTAAAACTAGATTTTCGCCTATTTTGCGAATACCCACGCGTTTTAGAATTCAACTATTGTACACACTTTCCAATTCCAAGCATCCTATTCGGATCGTAAAAGGGAAGAGGGGGCGGATAATGACTCAGGGTAAGATGGGACCTATAAAAAGCAGCGTATCTTGCCCCAGGAGACCACTTGACCCTCTCTCCCTGCGAGACGTTACTTTACCATTTTTGAATGTTTTATTAAATCTGGCTAGACATTTTTCTCAATCGCTGAGCTTTGAAAACAAATGACAGTTTTTCAAAATAGAAGAGAAGGATATTGAGCATTGGGTGAATTAATTTAAAATCAACTTTCCCTATAAATGGAATAAATATGACCACTCAGTCAAATCAAACAAAAATCTACACAATCGACTACAAATATGATTTATATTCACTGGATTCCCGCTTGTACATCGATTGTTGCACGGTGTATATAGCAATTACAATAAAAATTAAAAATATTACATGTATTTAATAATCACATTC
This sequence comes from Micrasema minimum, assembly GCA_022494985.1. Lineage (NCBI taxonomy): Eukaryota > Metazoa > Arthropoda > Insecta > Trichoptera > Brachycentridae > Micrasema > Micrasema minimum. The sequence continues at coordinate 213,981 of JAGVSP010000048.1, read as the reverse complement.
AACTATGTATGATAAGTGTACAAATGTCGAAATTAGAGCAGAGTGCAAGGCTGAGATAAGCATTATCGACAAAATTAAGAAAGGGCTTTTACGATGGTTTGGTCATGTGGAGCGAATGAGTGATGAAAGAACGGCTAAAAACAGTTTTAATGCAAGTGTGCTAGGGTGTAGAAGCCGCGGAAGGCCGAGAAAGACATGGCTTGACCAAGTACGTCAAGTACTTGAAAGTGGTCATGTGAAAAGTCGGATAAATCGGCGTATGTGCATGAGAAGATGTATAAATGTAAAGGAAGCAAAGGAAGTCTTTCAGAACAGAGTGGTATGACGTTCTATCCTCTCTGCCTACCCCTACGGGGAAAGGGCGTGATGGTTAGTTAGTTAGTTACATTCAAATATATATATTTTTCATATTGACCCCCCTCAGGAATGGAACCCGCGACCTCATACATGGTAGCCAAATGCGATATCCACAGTGGCGCGATTTAGCCATTCCGGTACGCTATCAATAACAATCTTTCAGATACATTTGGAGTAACTGAGGGGCGCGGGATTGACTTAAGATGATAAGCGAGTGTTAGTTAGTGATAAAATCTTTTGGAGGCGTCTAGGCGTCTTTTGAGGTCCACGTGGTCACATAAAAGAAATACAAATTTTTAGGTACCCCAAGGTACCGTATTGAAATTTCAGGAATACTTTCAAGGTAAGAAACAAAGTGTGGGGGAGTACGATTCGAACTTAGACAAGACCGTACTCCGTGAATATTTAAATCACGGGACCACAACCTGGTTAAAAGGGAAGATAAAAGGGTAAAGAACAGCCTTAAGAACATTTGCTATGCAAAAACTTGATAAGGTAACACCATTTGTCCCTATATCAACCGTTATTACAATACTCAGAAACGGAGTTCTCTGGTCTTTTGGAGATTTATTAGCTTCTAGTAAGTAAAAGCTGTCATTAAGGATTTTTACGGCTATACCAATGATCAATAGACAATAATTATAAGATAATTTTAAGGCCAATCACGAAAATCCACAGTTAATGTAATTCTTATTATGATAAGTGATGAGCAAAAATATGCTTAGCCCGCGCCGTATTCTCTAACATAATTGTTTTTTTAACATCCTGCTGGTTAACTATAGTACTTTTTAAGTATCTTCCATTCAATACGTATTATATCTTTTCGTGCTTTGACGGAAATCTACGTTCGTAACTATATATATATATATATATATATATATATATATATATATATATATATATATTATATGTTTTAGTCATACATCTTTAATCTAACCCTAAATTTTAGAAGAGTATGAAATGTACTCGATTCAATATTTTGATTGTTAATTTGATCGTAAAAGTATTTATAACATATTATTTTGTATGATAAGTTTTGGCATACCAACCAAGGTATTTTTTTGACAATTTTTACACAATCATTTATATTTTGCATTGAACAAACGCTTTACGCCATGTCCGTGTTTGTCTTGTCGGCGCTTTAGTAATCCAATTTTACGAATAATAATATAAAGACCTTACCTTTCTGAAATCCAATTAGCCGTTAATTGAATATCATCTCGGCCGAACGACTGCGCAGTCTTTTGTATCGCGAGATTCAGGAATCTAATCTTGACAATCTATTTGCCGATAAAATAATTGAAGCATGCTCCTCTTTGTGCGCTTTTGTGGGGTCTGGCACCACCCCTAGTTACTCCAGGCTGGAGGTCAGGGGTCAGGCGGACTCCCGGCTTTACACTTTACATTGGCGAAAACCAAATTCTTCAATCGCAAAGGCTCTTGATGCATGAGAAAAATCAATGGCGGTTGCTCCCTTGTAAGCCCCATTGAAATGCCCTTGGAAACTAGAGATTTATTGGAATTGAAGAAATCTTCCGCCGTACTTGAATCGCCTTTGATGAAAATCCGCGCTGAGAAAACGTATGCTTACGGGTATATTTTAGAGATTTTTTTGTACCATGAATTACGTAGATATCTAATTAATATAATTTGCAAATTTTCAAACTATGTATTGAACAAATCAGCCGAATAGTTATCAGTAAATCTAATCACCTGTGATTATAAGTAGAAAAGAGAAAGGGATGTTAGAGAGTGACAAAAGCTTGATAAATCGTCACCTCATTGTTCGTTCTTTCTCGTCGTTTTTGTCCTTTGAGAAACTTAAGAATATGAAAAATTAATTTAGTAAAAACACTTATAGTAATATTAAATATAAAAAAAATTTAGTTCGCTTGTTTTAAGAATAATTCAATTACATGTTATCAATATTATTTGATCTTGAGTATTCATAACTTATTTTCTGAGCGAAGCTGAGTACTACAACATAAAATATATCATACATAATGTAAAATCTTTTTGGTAATTTGAATATTGCTAAAGATTTCTGAGAGACAAATATTTCTGTATTCAGTCTGGATCGTGACCAAACATAATTTCTTTACTTTTCTTTAGTTAAAGCGCCCCGTATAAAAATAAATTTACCCATCAACCGTGGAATTCGAAATCTTCGAGATGATCTTTTTGTTCCTAACTTTATTCAATGAGAAATGTAAAATAAGATTTTCCGAGAGAAATTATTATCAAAACTGTGCATTGCTGATGTAAAATTTTATCAAGAGTCTTTTGAGATTCTGAGAAAACCGATTTCAGTTGAGAAGAAGTTATTGACAATTTTCTTAGTGGTTTTTCATAAATTTGAAATTTTTGTGGAATTCAAATGTCCAACGTTGCGATTGGAATGAAAATTCAGTCTTTTTTTACTCAACGTTTTTTTAAATATTCTTCGAGAAATACCTTTTTATCATAATTTTTTTTATCTGAAAGCGCGTTCTCATTACAATTTTTTTTTTAAATCCTAATTTATGCACCAACGTTCTTACGTAGATTAGTCTAGTGTACTCTTATTTTTTAAAGTATTTTTCAGAGCGAATGTTTGAATGCAATGAGAGAAGGGAGTTTGGGTTCAAATTTTGGATATAAAAAGATATCTATGGAAGTATTTCTTATTATATCCGTAGTACGTAACCCACGCGGTGCGGTTTCTTAGAGAATTTATAATTGGATAGGAATATAAGCCCTACAGCGCTGTGCTGTAATACTTATTATTCAAACAATGTCTTTTTTGTAAAATAGAACATTGTGTTCCAACGTACTTTTTAACTTGTTTTTGAATTTCGAATAATCGGTTTTGAATCGAACAGCAGCAGAAAAATTACATTTGGCAGTGTTAATAAAACCATCAAAAACATCTAAAATCTAAAGATAACTCTGGGAATCCCCTCAGACCAGTGAAGAGACAGCCAAGCACCAAATTGTCTGGGACGCGGCTTAACAAAGTAGCCATTAAAACTGAGCTGTAAAATGGGCCAGACAAAATAACTTGAAAAACAAATGACCCCAAAATAGTGGACGAGGGACTAAGTTTTGGGTTAACTACACACTGTTCCCCATAGTCATATTTCCCACTTTCCTCTCTAGTTTCCAAGAAGGCGGCTGCTCTAAGTATAAACACAATCACTCACAAAAATAAAAGGAAAAGATTAAAAAAAATTATAATTGTTTCTTATTTTATATGCATTTAAACGCAACTAATGCAACTTTCATTTGCTGAAAATGAAAATAGTTGGGCTTTTAAATTGAATTTAGTTAAAAATTAAAACCAGATTGTCATCCCTTATTCGCTCGTTACATGGAGCATTTGGATTCCACAAACTAATTCCTAGCTAAGTAATCGGCTGCCAGTTCTCCAGTGTTAAGTCAGGTCAACGTATCGTACTTCCGACGTAAACTGACCACATACAACAAGTAAAAAGGCATTGAACAATGGCTTTATTGGATTTATAATTTTCAAAATTCAACATTCACATGTAACATTTATTACAAGTAACATAGAAAAATAATCAGTATGCTAACTAATTTGATTGAATAGGTACTGATAATATTTTCAATAAATGTAATATTGGTATTTTAATAGCTGCAATGTTACGGCTGAGCTAAATCTCAGTCAACTGTTTGCATATTATTTTGATATGAGTACACTATAATTTAAAAGAATACTAATTATTTTTTTTAATACTACACTTCGTAACTAACTAACTAACCATCACGCCATTTCCCGAAGGAATAGACAGAGAAAATAGAACGCCACAGCACTCTGTCCTGGTTCCTTGCTTTTTTATTTTTTTAAAATACGAATGTATTATCCTATAACATTTTTTGATGACTAAATAGATTTAGTAAACGAAATCTGATAGATCGAAGACTTTTTGGGCGCAGCAATCGAAATTATAAAAAAAAGTAGACCAGACACTTCTTCTTCTTCACTTCTTTAACGTTGCTGGTGTAACAGTGTTTAAATTTAAGACTGCCAAAAGGGTAAGAGGGGGTAAGAGGGATTAAGGCGGTAATTTGGGGAATAAGTCACACGTTAAGAAATTATCATAAATCCTAACTATCCAAAAGCCCTAGGGTTGTGTATTAAACCTTGTTTGCTGAATTTTGTGAGTATTTCAAACAAACTTCTCAGCCTGAATTAAAACCGTTTATTGTGATTTATTTCCATTACAAAAGTTACTTGTAAATCTTTAATTTAAACTTTTTGTCGAAGCCCAATCCAGATGGTAGAAATATTTCAAGAAACTCAAGTTCCTAGCATTCATTGTTAATAGTCCGGAAAATAAGAAACGATAGACTTATATTTCAATTAAGTAAGTTTCAAGTAACTTTTCAGATACTTGGAGTTACATTTTCAATTAACAAATAGATTGCTGAAAAGAAACATTTAGAGGTTGAAGGCTCTTTTGGCCTTTACTAGTTTTGATAATTTTGGCCATTAAAATAATACCTAAATCATTTATTAGAACAAAAACTACCAAAAAAATACTGCTGTACGAGTATATAGGAAGTTAATATTATTATATTTAGAAAAAACATCGAAGCAGTAATTTAAACATAAGTCAGAAAATTTAATATTAGGTCCTTACATATGAAATTGGCGTTTTGCCGTAATGCCAACTTTGATCTCAAATATCTTCTCTTTAGTAAGGAATTCCAAATTCAAATTTAAACAGCTATTTACTCAAGTATTTGTGTTTTGAAAATTATAATTCATTTGTTTTTTCCTCACTTGTTTTTTTTTTTTTTTGCGTCACTCAGTTTACAAAATGGAAAACTTGAAATATCGCGTTATTTACGAGTACGAGTTCCACCGTGGCACCAGTGCTGCAGAAACGGCTCGAAGGATTAAAGATGTGTATGGCAACGGTGCCGCAAAAGAAAACACAGTGCATTTTTGGTTCCAACGTTTTCGTTTTGGAAATTTCGACCTGCAGAACAAGCCCCGTGGATGGCCGGAGACCAAAGTTGATAATGAAGAATTGAAGGCTATTGTGGAAGCGGATCCATCGCAAACCACGTCCGAGTTAGCTGCAGGCTGCGCTGTTAGTGATACAACTGTTCTAATCTACTTGAAGCAAATTGGGAAGGTGAAAAAGCTTAAATTAGGTCCTTACATATGAAATTGGCGTTTTGTATGGGAGGAACATAAGTTGATTTTTTAAAAATATAATATTACAAATTAGAAGAGCTTCAATTGGAATGTCTAAGACATTCACCGTACTCTCTGGACCTTGCCCCAACAGATTTCTATTTTTTTCAAAATTTGGATAACTTCTTGCAAGGGAAAAAATTCAACTCCGATTTCCAATCCGACTTTAAAGATTTTATTGATTCCCGTCCGAATGGTTTTTTTAGTAAAGGGATCGATGAACTACCTATAAGATGGTAAAAGTGTATAGATAGCAATGGTACATACTTTGATTAAATAAATATATTATATTTAAAAAAAATCAACTTTATGTTCCTCCCATACAAAACGCCAATTTCATATGTAAGGACCTAATATTAGGCAAAGTGTCAAGTAAAAATGAGCAAGCCAGCTTATGAAAAGCAAAAATGTATTATTTTACCTACTCAATTTAATAAACACCTAATAAGTGCGTAGATTTTCCCGGACGTTGATGATTATTTATTTTTACTTAATTATTCCTTTTTTTATAATTTTACTTCATAAATAATAATAGTAATAAAACACTATACCTTTCTATTCAATATAAATGTATACATTTTTTTTTATGCGACTGTGCCTGGATGTAGATGTCGAGGAAGGCCGAGAAACACATGGAATAATCAAGTAAAACAAGTGCATGAAAGTGAGCATGTAAGGAGTCGGAATAATCGACGTGCGTGCATGAGAAGACGTATGAATGTGGAGGAAGCAAGAGAAGTATGCCAGGACAGAGTGGTGTGGCGTTCTATCCTCTCTGCCTACCCCTTCGGGGAAATGGCGTGATGGTTAGTTAGTTAGTTAGTTCTATTTAATATTATGAAATATTTTACCAACCCACGCACATGTTTATACTTGGCTACGTATTTTACTAATATATTTTTCAAATATTGTATTACAGTTTTTTCGTAATTGAAATACAAGATATTCAAAAACTCAAAAATATAAGAAGTGAATAAAGACCTGGGAAAAACGACGAATCGAACTTTTGTTTTATTTTTAGCGAATTTAAGAATACAAAAATGTTTTTCTATTAGATTTAGCTGTATCTTGATTTAATTGCTATCTTACCTTCATGTTCAAATGATCAAGATTTACTATACTTGGTGTCCCAATGCAGTGCCCTATGCACCATTGGGTGCGGATGACGTAAGTTATAATGATATATTTTGAAATGATACTCAGAATAGATTATTAACTTACATACACAATTATGCAATACTGTAATATTTTTTTCAGAAAAAGTTATACTGAATCTTGGTAATAGAATTAGGCTCCAATAGAGATATGCGACAGTACCTACTCAGCTATGGCTTACCGGGCACGACAGATCTGTCGGGACTCTCGAATTTGGACGCCATTGTTTTTTTACTATTCCGTGGCTACGAACGTTTTGATACGCATGACTCGTTTTTCCAAAATTCAACTAGCACTGCTCTAATTTCAACATTAGTGCATTTATCATTACATAGTATTACCACACATTCGCCTGAGAGATCGCATATTCTGCATTCTTTGCGGCGAATCCCTCCTCTTTGCGCCCCCACGGAAGAAGCGGCTTGATGGGTTGCGAGCCTCATCGAAGAAAATTAGAGCAGAATGCAAGGCTGAGATAAGCATTATCGACAAAATTAAGAAAGGTCTTTTACGTTGGTTCGGTCATGTAGAGCGAATGAATTATGAAAGAACGGCTAAAAAAATATATGATGCGACTGTTCCTGGATGTAGAAGTCGAGGAAGGCCGAGAAAGACACGGCATGATCAAGTAAAACAAGTGCTTGAAAGTGGGCATGTAAGAAGTCGGAATAATCGATGTGCGTGCATGAGAAGATGCATGAATGTGGAGGAAGCAAGAGAAGTATGCCAGGACAGAGTGGTGTGGCGTTCTATCCTCTCTACCTACCCCTTCGGGGAAATGGCGTGATGGTTAGTTAGTTAGTTAGTTTAACCAGCACTGTAACAAATCTTGTAATAATTAACATATGTAGTGAAAGTATCTGCTATCATTCAAAATACGCACTTAAAAATATAACCAGTCAACCAGGTTACCTAGATATATTTACCTTTACCTAGATACATTTTCCTTTACAGATATACGTTTGTGGTAGTATACACTTGGTGTACCAATTGCCTAATGCATCATTAAGTGCAGACATGGGAGACTAGTAGTAGAAGTTATATGTTTTTGTACTACCAATATGTAAATTTAAGTAAATGAAATAAATGCATGCATTCGAATTAAAATGTCCAAATACCGAACAAAATTTTTCACGCACTATTGGGAATGTAAGGGATATCCCCCGAAACGAGATGAAAAATCCTGTATCGCTTAATAATTTATGTCCACAATTACGTTTTAAGCCTATTTGTAAAAAGGTAAAACAACATTGGGGCCTAGTTAAGCTCGCTCATAAATATTCATATCGCTCCCGAATCAGTTTTACATAATGCCATCCATTTTATATACATTACTCGGCATTTATCCGTGTTTCTCTTGTCTTTAGACATTGTGGGAAAACTGCGACCATTTCACAAGAGCTTTACCAAGACTAATTTCGTGGTATGGGGATTTAAAAAAATGGTTCAGGCTTCGCTGTGTGGTGTGTCCGTTGGCGCATTAACGTCCGGCATAAAGATTTGACCCTCATCCCTCTAAGCACCCTAGGATTAGTTTTCTTAGTTGATAGAAAGTGTAGTGTTTCTGTATTAGGCTAAGGTTTATTGAAAATCAGCTTTTTTGAAAAGAAAAGTAATATTAATTACAATTGACATCTCAACAGAGATGAAGTTTGGAAGGTAATATAGACATCTTAGATTTTACAGGGTTTATGACCTGTCATTGGTTGGGTTAAGTGTAATTATAATTAAATCCAAGCCCGTCATTGGTTAAATATTTTTCTTGTCTACAATTTTTGTATACACAAAAAATTTTGTTTACAAGTTAAATTCACTCAATTTTTTTATTTATCTATAAGGTTTTTTTTAAAATTATTTTTAATTAATATTTTTTAATAATTATTACACTGTAATCAAAACAATATATTTATATAATGCATTTATCATAAAAAAGTATTTCGTGATACCTTAGTCTGGCCCTTAAGCGTAAGACTGACCATCTTGCCTTCATGTAATAAATTATCAAGATTCACCGCACTTGGTGTACCAAGGGTATTATAGTAGTGTTCTTTCACGCGTTCGCTCTTATGTGGACAATCAAGACATTAGACTTTTTCATGTAAGTATCTAAACTGTTGTTTTTCCGGTAAATAGAATAAAAATAAAAATAAATAAAGTCATGAGATCTTGACATCGTCCAGCAGTAATGCATTTTAATGTCAATCACGCAACATTTATTAATCAATGAAATCTTTACGATTAGAAGATACTAGTATTACTTATTACCAAACCGATGGATAATTACTATTTGAAAAGTACCCAATACATTAGTGTCAAGCTGTATTGCGTGCTGCATGTTTTAAGGATCGATTATTCTTGTAATAAAAGTCAACCACTCCTTTGACATTAACGTCCTTTAATTTACTACACTAACATAGGAAACTTTCCACAGTAGGGAAACCATCTTAATTGCCGTTTAATTACTTAGATTGACGTGTTCACTGTGGTATATGGACTTAATTAAATAATTAAAACAACACGGTTTCTACGTCAAACTAAATTCGTTTATTTAATTTTGTAGTCCCGCCCAGCTATGGGTAAATTAAAACGATTTCCACGCTTAGATAACGCCTAGATAACCCACATTCGTTTCCAGAGTTTCTCTGTCTCTGTTGGGATATCAATAATATCTGATATCAGCCCAGCATGGGTATAATCCAGTAATTTGTCTACAAGTTTTTGTATTCATTTAAAAAAAATGTTGTTTAAAACGATTTCATTTAATGGAATCAATAAATTAAATTACGGAAGGAGGAGGTATGTTTAGAGAGATATCGAAATTTACAAACAAGCTTTATTTTAATTTTTGAGATGGTTTGAGTTTGTAAGGAGTACAGAAGTGACACAACGGACACAGCAACCCTTGGCATCTACTGTCGTTCGGCGAAGGCGTTTCGGCTGGCTAGGCCATGTACTGCGTATGCCTCCCGAAAGCCTTAACCATGCTTGCCTATTTTACGAGGCATCAGGTTCTCGGCGTCCTGGACGTCCGCTGTTGACAATCCGTCAGCAGTTTGCACAGAGATGCCGGATGTGGACCTGACTTGGGAGGATGCACAGGAACTGGCGGCCGATCGATGGGCTTGGAGGCAATTTGTGGAATCCATAGCGGGAGCGGATATGGTATGACTATGATGATGATTTTTAATTATAGATATTGAAGGCTAACCTAACATTATTTTCTAACTAAATGAGTCAAAAAAAATTGTGTATGGTAGGCATTCTACTTAAAGTCAATATTTCGACCTAATGTACCCCACAGGGGGTCACATTAGAATGCCTTTGAAGGTTTGCCAGGTTAGCAAAGATTAAATATAATAAATCCTCTTTTAAACTCAAGTAATGAAGTTTTTTAATCAGTGTTATTTAAAATTTAAGCACTGAAAAAAGTCGGTAATATATAATATCGAAAATGAGTTTTTTTAATGTATGTTTTAGTTAAACACACTTTAAAATCCGTGATCAAAAAAACCATGAAAGACTACATTTACCTAACATAAAAACATGGATAAAACAATTCACAGCAGTAAATTAGCGGTCAAACTGTCCTAATCTGCTTTTGTCCAAAACTGCGTCCCCCTTTCATTTTCAGGAATGACTGTATTTTGTAAATTACCAAAATCTGCACTAAAACTAAAATCAAATCAGTTTTCTATTTCTTTATTTTTTTAAAAATCGTATATACTTAAGACATTTACAAAGAAACTATTTATATTAAACCTTTATACCAAGTATTTTTTCCATCTCTTGAGTGAGAATTTAAAAGTTATCTCAATTGAAGTCTTGCTGAGAGCGATAAAATTGAGTTGGCGGGAACGGCTGCGTTTTCTCGAAGTGCAATTTGGTTTATATGAAATTTTCTCCATCAGCCGATTTCCTACGTATTCTATTTTTAGATTTGATTTATTTGAGCTCTTTTCATAGAAAAGAGTGCTCTCTCACTCCTTAAAACTTCTACGATGAAATAGTGAATTTCTTATGTATTTGCATGGTTATTTTTTTGTTAATATACATATACATAGGACACCGTAAATCACCACTGCATCCATACAGAATAATTTGCAATTAAACAACATTTTGAGTGTGTTCAAATACTTGTAGACACAAAAACTGGATTTCACCCATTACGGGCTAATAATTACAATTTGATATCTCACTTGCAATCATAAAGGTTTCTGCTAAAATGCTTAGCAATTTTCTCAATGGATGACAGAAAGTGTTCACATGTGAAGCGTGGCGCCATTTTACTGTATATTGGCAGATATGGATATCAAATACTAGGTGAAATGGGGAATGTTGTAATACATCAAGTGGCCACTTAACCCAGCCAATGACAGGTCGTAAGCCCTGTAAACGCCTAGATATCCATATTCCCTTCCAAACTTCTCGTCTCTGTTGAGACGTCAAATTGTAATTTGCAATTGCCTAAAATATGTTTTAGTAGTAGAACAACACATCAACCACATCACTGTGTGCGGAAAAAAACCTAAATATTAATATAAAATTTACCATGAATGAGGAATTTATACAAAAGTAACAAAACTCGATGTACAAGCGGGAAACCAGTGAATCTACGTCAAATTATACAAACATATTTATACTGACTGGTCTATACATTTAACAGAAAGACAAACAACACTTGGTATAATTTATCTTCATAACTTCGTTTAGTATCTCAGGACTTAATTTAACATAAAAAGTACGCGTGTTTTTTAACAGCATCATTTACAATAATTTATTTCTAAATGGTAATTTACAATCTGCAAAGGTACCGAAATATATCAACTCTCAAGGGTACGACAAAATTGAATAAAAAAGTTGTAGATACACACTCAGCCGGTCCCGTATAATTAAGACAAAAATACAACTTAATAAAGCTCTCTCAAATTGGCGAAATAAAACACGAAATAAGAATCGTGATAATGTTACATTTTTCATAATTATTCCCAGAAAAATCTTGTTCAAAGCGACATGTTCTCTTTAATGGGAGCTCGTTTAAGTATTTGAGTTTCGTTTGAAGACAAAATAATATGATTTGTCATATTCAAATAATTTTATTTAAATATCCGTTTCACGGACAAAATTTACAACTGGAATGATTGAAATTAAGCTGGATAACTGAAATTTTATTTCGTGCTCAAATTGCCAAAATGGATCGTTTATTAAATTGTATTGAATATCTTGAACTTTTTTATTTTAAACATTTTAGAAATGTCTTTTTCAATTTCTTGATCTGATCTTGACTCCACGGCCGGTTTTTTTTCATTCCTCCATGACTCCACAATACTCCCAAAGCTTGTAGAAGAATTGAGAATAGCGAAACGGAGAATACAATGTTGATTGGGTCCAATCCAAGGTTGTAATAATGATAAGTAGAGACTCCTTGACTAGAAGCTCCCGAAGGGTGATGATGAAAGCTTTTAGGAAATGCTTTTTCTTCTATTTCTTCAACTCGAAAGCTTCTTACTTCCTGATCATTATTATCTTTCTCCTTCAAGATTATATTCCTTATTCTGTTGAGACCGTTGTACAACCGTTTTAACGCGGGGGTTATAATCTTCATAATTAGATTATTTAAAACGCTTTTTGAAGGTATTGCAGAGGGTGTATTATTTCTAACGTTTCCCTCTATCTCTCCCCTTGCCATCAGAATAACGCAAACGAGAATTAAAAACGATAACAATGACATTATAAGCACCGGAATATTACTTCTTACTTGTTCGAGTATTTTACCCATACTGAATGGAGAGTTTAATGAGGAGATTATTTATATAAGAGAAGGTTTTTATTTATTTAAGTAAAGGTAACAAATGACTGTCAAGTTGTGAACATTAAAGCTTTAAAACTTTTATTGTGCTGTTTTTTTTTTTACGGTGTAGTGAGTGCATTATTATAAATAATTACGTTTTTTATGATAGCTAATTGCCATTAAAGTGGATTATTAAATATGATTAAAATACAATGCTTTTTGTACAAATCTTGAATGTTGCGTTGAATAATTTGATTGTGAAGGTTTTATAACAGGTGTCTTTCTATCATGAATCATAACAGGATATACTTTTATAATTTCCAAGTAAAACGTATTTTATCTTTTAGATTTACACTATATACATACATATGGATTTATACCTAGTGGAAATACAGTCTAAAATTTTTATTTTGTAGTATTCAACGAAAAACCGAAATCTATGTACATTCTAACCAAATCGATATCTAACTGCCCCTTTTTTTACCGACACTTGGAGTTTATTTAAATTTACCAAAGTCGCGTCCAAAATCAAAAAGAAAGAACGTTAATTACAGGTTTTATTAATTTAAACATATTTTGAAAACTCCTGAAACAGTATATTATGTTGGTGTATCTGTTGTATATTTTACTCCTTAATATCTAACCGTCTGCGCCTCCTTAACGCCAGCATACAACAACCGCTTGTAATTCCTAGCGCAAACATTTGGCTCGCAATTACTTGGGGGCACATTCTCTTATTTAAGCAATAATTCCAAACCTCTTCTGAATAGCAATATTTGCCTGTCTATTGGGAAAATTATTCACAGTAACTAATATTGTCATGATAATTACGATTTGAGTCTATGTCTCTATACCCCATAGAAAAAATATCTATACTGTTTGATTCATGAAATGCTAGTTCTCGTAACTCATAAAAAAGATAACATTGACTATATTGGTGGTGGAAAACTATGGAGTTGCGTGTAAATAGCCACTTCAGGCGGGGGTGATAACTTTGAAAATTAAAGAGATAATGACAAAAATTAAATACCTAATATTGTAAGACAAATTTCCAACAGCGGGCGTTTACGTGGGCGCTATGTAATATGTTATGCCAATATATCAATCACTTCATAAATACAAGAAATACCCAGGATAAGTTAGATGCAAAGGCGTCACTGATCTTCTCGTGACTGCGAAGCGGCGGACGAATTGATGAATCCAATAATTGGAGACGGCGGTGATGGATACTAAACTTGATGGCACACACAGATGACGAGGAAAACACAAATAAATAGCGAAAAACTTATATAGCGGCGGCGATGACAGAGTGAAGAAGTTGATTCGAGGAGCGTAGCGGCGTTATTCATATGTTGTCGAACCACATTGTTATAGGTTTTATTATATATTTTTAAATAAAATTTATACAGCAGAATCGTAAAACTTGTACACATTCCTGATAAGACTGCATTTTTGTAAAGAGCATGACACATTATACACATTTAAAAAATAAATAATAATTTTTGGTGAACAGTGAAAATGCCATAAAGGGTGAAACCACCATTTAAGAAAGGTAAAAAAAGGTGTTTTACGGAACTTTACAAAAACATTCAAAAGGATAATGTTTTGTTTCTGAAATATGAGCCGTAAATTACAAAGATTTATAGTTTCAGCATGTCCACTGGATTTAGTGGTGTTCCCGTTATGGGCCCGTTACGGCAGCAAGTCGATCGTTAACCAAAAAAGCTAGTCGTTAAACGAAAGGCACGTAACGGCCTGTAGTCGTTATACATACATGCCTAGAGCTGCCCTCAGGGTGTTTTACCCAGAAGGGGGTTGGTCTGCCGAATAGCAAGATAGTAATGGTATGTAGGGTATGTTTATAATAAAGCTAACTAACGAACTTCATGATAAAATATATGAAAAAATTACTAGCTGGCCCGGCAGCCGGCAGACGTCGTCTTTTCTTAGTAGGTGATGCGATGAGTTTAAATTCATTTTCTTAAGGTCCCTGTATAAGATATTCTGGGATTTTAGTGTTCATCTTAACACAGTATTGAAGAAAAGTATCAGTATCATCAATCCATTTTTGGTTTGTATACGATTCAAAAAATTTTCTGAGGTTCATATTATACTCTTCTATATTTTTTCTATATTAACGTTAAATTCACGATTTATTTAATCATCATCATCATCATCTCAGCCACTGATGGACATAGGCCTCCCCCTGCCGTCTCCACTCCTCCCGATCCTGCGCCGTCCCCATCCACTATCTTCCAGCAGACTTCCTGATGTCGTCCACCCATCTCATCGGTGGACATCCTTGAGGCTTCTGGTTCCTCGGTCTCCACATCAGAACGCGTTTTGTCCATCTGTCGTCCGTCATTCTGGTTATGTGACCGGCCCATTTCCACTTCAATCAAGCAATTCGCTGCACCACGTCGCAGACCTTTGTCTGGCGTCGGATCCAATCGTTCCTTTTTCGGTCTCTTAATGTTATTCCAAGCATAATCCTCTCCATGCTCCTCTGTGCAACTTGCAACTTATGGGAGGATTGCTTGGTCAGAGTCATTGTTTCCGCGCCATAAGTAAAGACGGGCAGAATGCATTGGTTGAATACTCGAGTCTTGAGTGAGTTGGGAATGGAGCTTCGGAATGTGGTATTTAGCTTTCCAAAAGCCACCCAAGAGAGATTTATCCTCCTATCCACCTCGCTGGTCTGATTGTCTCTGCCGATTGTGATTTTGTGAACAAGATAAACATAGTTGTCGACTTTTTCCATCCGTGTTGACGTTTGTCATCAATTTTGTCTTGGCTACATTCATCTTGAGTCCAATTTTGACCGATTCTACCGATTTATTTATTATTTATTAAAAATATATTTGACCAGAAAAACACCATGATCACAAAAGAGGTTTTTTTTAATGGTACAGTGGAGAAAGAGACGCAGATCTTTGCTGCTAATATTATCCCAGGATTAAGACTACGAAGAAGACGCTATAAATATTCCATTCATGTACAAACAATAATATATTATAGGTACTTACTCGGCGGTTCCGGTAGTGACGTAGCACTCTGGATTCAAACTGCGAAGGTTCCGGGTACGATTCTATATTTGAGATTAGAAAACGCGATTTTTCTTACCCTGGGTATTTTCTCATAGTGTTATTCTCCGTTATCGGACCTCCTTGCCTGTAAAAATAATTTTAAAATACGTAAGTAAATTTATTTAGTTACTTTATTTCACTAACGGAAAATAAATTTTGAGGTAATTCCAGAAGGAGTTCAATTCAAAATAGCAACTTTACCGCTAATTTTATAAAAATATTAAGATGCTTGGCTTGGAGACAGTTTGTGGAATCCACATGCTCCACATAGGGAGCGAATATGGAATGATGATGATGACGATGATTAGGTATGATGTGTACATCACATTTAATGTATTATTATTATTATTATGGATACATTCGATAGCGCCGTTTTCGTTTACAATATATAATATTGGATTAAAATATGAAAAACGCATTGACATTTAATAATATTAAAAAACTAGAAAGATAAAAGTTGGATTATTATAGTTTTCTAGACTTAAAATCTAAGCGATGTCAGTGCGTATTAGAATAAAATGAATATGTGTTTTTTATTTGTCCCTAAATGAGTTTATTGTAAAAACTCCTAGGGAGCATTGGATTGAAAAAAGGAAAATTCTTTATTTTTATTTTTTCTATGTAATGTTATTTTTATAAATAAAAAAAATATGCAATAAAAAAAAAAAATATATATATTTGTTTTAGACACTGTTAGATATTTTTAACACTAAGGTCTTAGGAATAATTTTTACACAAAGCGATAAAATGAGCACTCATTTATCTGCCAATTTGAATTATTCTGAAATTATAATATGAAATCTAAAATTGTTCATAATTCAAAGTTTCATTCACTTGCAAGTTAGCGCCTGTCGACACTTGTATGATGTCTGCAGCCGCAAGAGTTTGACACAGATGTTCAACATATTGCCTTTGTGCAGGCGCTCCGCTGTGCCAAAGTGAAGACTTACGATGTTCGAGAGAGAAATACAGAGAAACTTGGAATTGTGAACAAAATTTATTAAATACGAACTGCAATAGTTATAAAGCTTATGCTTTATTGGAATTTTTCGTATTCTGAATTCTTCAAATGGCCGTTTTAAAAATACTCAAAAAATACATAGGTATAACGTTTTCAAACTTTGACCTCGTTTTGTTTTCATTTCGGTCCCTATGTTCTGTTCCTGTGTCCGCCTCGTGGTTTAGTGGTAGCGCGATTGTTTACCGTGCACTAGGTCACGGGTTCTATTCCCTGCGGGGTCAATAATATGATATATTTATTTCAATGTGGTTTTTAACATAAGAATATTCTATATCGTGATGGACTGGGGCTGAAGCGTAATGCTGATCATCATGACTCACTGCACTTTGTGTACATAATCAGTGCCCCGTACTCTATTGGGTGCGTATGAGGGAAAGTAGTAGAAGTAGAACCAAAATAAATATGTTCAAATATTTAACTTTTTAAAAAATTAATCAAAGTTTGAACAGTCGAAAAATACATTTAGGTGTAAGTAATAAACAAAATAATCTTTACATAAATTTTATGGATTTTTCCCCTTTCTCTTGGAAATTTAAAAAAATTATTGTGTTTTATATATATATACTATTTAATTACGTTGCCTCGGTATGTAATTTTGTATGTTTTATTAAAAAATTTAAAGTATGTGAAAATTTTATAAAATGATGAAATAATTACTTTCATGCTCAAACACTAGTCGAACTTCACTTGAAATAATTACGTTAATATTCAGTATTTTGTTGAGTACTTTGTTTAAATTACAAGAGGAAGCGTTAAAAAATCTACGTGCATTTTTGAGTCGCCATTTTAGCGCATCCGGAACCGGAAGCTTTAATGAATGGAATGACATAAATTCAGGTGGACATCGAATCACTCGACCGTTTCGGCAGAATGTTTTGTTCCGAAATAGTACCAACTCAACCACAAGCGAACAGAAATTATAGCGCAAAAATTCAAGCGTTTATTTGGAAGGCCACAAAGACTATACAATTAAAATAAAGGCTATTAATTATCATAATTAAATCAAGAATGGCTTTTAATATCATGCAGAGTGCATGCTAATTTATCTGCTGAAAGCCGATAGCGAATCTATATTTTTACAATAAATATGTTAGAAAAAAAAAACAATACGATTTTACTTTGAATACTATTATTGTCAATAAGCCCAGTCAAATTAGGTTTTTTGCCTATAAGAGATACTGAAAAAAATAAAAATACCAATTTTATAGAATTTTTAGTGTTCTATTACTTTTTATAAAACTTTTCTTGGTTGGGTTAAGCGTTTTCGAGATTTTTTTTTAAAATAAAAAAAATATTTTAAAAAAAAGGGCTGGCGCATGGCGTACACACACACATGTTTTACTTATTACTATTGATTTTTTAACTTTAAAACAAACGCAATATACTGGTTTTGTAGTAAATTTAATGTTCTACAATTTTAGTAATGAACATTTTTATCGTGCGAGGTACGCGTACGGTTCACGAGGTATAAGCCCGATTCCTAGGCAAAAGAGGTTGACAGGAGAAAATCAGTAAAATATGTGATTTTTCAAATGAGATTATTTAAAAAACTATAAGAGATACTAAAAAAATTAAAGTCCAATTTTATAGAATTTTTTGTTTTCTATTACCTTTTGATACAACTATTTTTGGTTGGGTTAAGCGTTTTTGAGTTTTTTTTTGAAAAATAAAAAAAGACTATTTTTTTTTTAGTTTTTTGAAAATCCTGACTTAAGCTCACCTCCTATTCATCCTGACTTTTGATGCAACCTTCCCTGAAAATTTATGAACATTATAAAAAAAGAATCAAAAACATTCGAATTAGTTAAGGCAAACGCTTAGTTTTGGGGTAATTAGACTGGGCTAAATATAATCTAAGTGGCTTGTACTTAAAAATAGGAATCAGGTCCCGTACTAAAAAAACCCGTTCCGTTAACAAACAATTGTTGACCTCCTGATTAATATTTTTGACTTAAAATTATTATTTTATTACAGATTCTCGGCGTCCCAGACGTTCACTGTTAATAACCCGCCGGCAGTTTATGTCAGAACTACGGGACGTAAGACTGACAGGCGTTTGGTGGAATCCATATGCTCCACACAGGTAGCAGTATAGAATGAAGATAATAACGAAACGAAACAAAAAATATTGTAAAAAACACAATAAAGTTGGTCCAATAAACGTTGCAAAATCAAATATTCAAAATCGAAAAGGCATAAAATTTAACGTGAAATTAAGTACAAATTTATGCCCTGAACATGCATAAACTGACCAGAAACAGTATTGGAAAATCCACTAATTTACATATAACCTTTATTTGTTTCGTTTTTTCGTAGTATAGTGGCGCTGGGGATAATTTGTGATTTTGTTTGGGCTGAAAACGACCCCATGTCATGTCTGACAGGTCATGTCAGTTCAATTAACAAAAAGTTTTGACGTATTGCGAAAACGATATAATTATGCGCAGTGCGCGATAGATATTCAAAATAAATCTGATTTCGCAGGGCCGGCAATAATCGAGAACGAATTCCCACCATTCGAAAAAACAATTTTGCTGCTGAAAATTTTACAACAGATGGCATCCAATTAACGCAAAAAGCTTTTCGTAAAAATAATATAAAGCATTGCATCAAACATTTTACATCGAAGCTTTTATTTTATTTTACATGGAACCTTCGTAAATGTTTTCAGCAGTTTTTAAAATTAAATCTTAATTTTAATAAAACAACATGCACTTAGTTGTAAAATAATAGAATACTTTTAGGTAAAAAATCTAAAGCTTTTGTTTGACTGAAAACTGAAATCATTGAAATAAATAACCTGCTCACAGGAAAATGAATGAGGTATTTGTGTTTTTGAAAATATTTTATCATCTACATATTACATTACTCATGAAAACAACAGTCGTAATATGTTAAAAGGTAGTAGATACTCAATTAAAAATTTAATATTACTGGACCAACAACATGTTTCGTATGGTAAAATTAATTATGAATATGTATAAGAATTGTCCGCGTCTAAGCGTAGTGGTAGCGCATTTGGCTACTCTGCACGAGGTCGCGAGTTCGATTCCCATAAGAGGTCAATGAAATGAAATATGTATTTACACGTGATTTTTATATTAAAATTTCATGTGTGATACCTTGCACTAGTACTGAAGCGTAAGACTGATCATCTAACCTTCAATGTAATAAAATAATCAAGATACGCACACAAAAAACCGGAGGAAATTGGCTTTAAAAAAAGATGAAATGGCAACATTGAAAATAATTATTTCACTAAATAGAGCACAGCTAATAATATTTTTTTATAGCAAATTTATATAGACTTTTTAAATATGACGTAGATATTTTATAAATTACGAACGGTGAGTTTATCTTCCATTACGGCCCTTGGTTTTTGTTTCGATATTCTATTTTCTTACCAAACCAAGTATCGCTTCTGATAAATTAGGCCATCAATTATATACGGGATAGCAAAAGTGCTCTAGGTCTTAAGCATAAATTTCAAAGACGAAATCTTTGTTCTTGCCTTTCGCTTATTATGGGCGCCCAAGGATTTTATTTTATAAGTCATCGAAATCCATATAAAACGTCGGATATTTTTTGTTTACTGACTTCATGCTTAAGGACCTGCCCGTCTATATTAGGCCGGAGAACTGATTGAGAGACTTCGTTAATTGCTTTTAATCTGACGGCCAAAAAACAAGATAAAGTAAACACAATTCTAATTCACGAAGCAAAGTGGATGGGAGAAATTGCGTCTAATTTACTTCTTATGTAAATACACGGTTATACAATCAGTAGGGGTGGGCGCACCCAGTATCGGAATCCCATTTCAAAGGCACACTAAAGTTTTAATTGACTTTCCAATCGTCTTTTCATTGGATAACTCCAATGACGTATATAAACAAATAGCCAGATTGAAGACCGCTTTTTTCAAAAACCGCTATATTCCTCCCTGATATTTTTTTTTGCATGGATGCCATGAATACTATATAAAAACGCTCAGAAAAAAATCTAAAATTAGTTTCCTACTCTCTGGCACAATAATTTAAAACTATTTGAAAGTAGCCCATGTAATGTTAAAACGAAACACTTTTTGATCTGAGAACAAAAAGTGACACAACCTTAAAAATCAAACAAGATTCTAGTTCTATTCATAATATAATACCTATTTAATTATATACCTGTCCATCTTCACGAGGACATTTAACTGTTGAAAATGAAACAGCCGACTCACAACGAATTATTATACAAATTGAAATATTAATAAAATTTTATTTCTAGCTACGAAGTTCTATTTAATATAATATTGAATAAAAGTATCATACGCACAACAATAACGCGCTTTGTCAGCTTTCTAAAAAATTACAATTTGGTAAAAGCTTGTTTTAAAAAATGGCCATCAATTGGCAAACAACTGACATTTGGGCAGAGCTAATCAAAGGTTTTTATAATCGCCAATCTAATTGGCAATTATAGAAACGTCACGGTCTGTGCTGATCCTTGATTAGGGAACTCAATCAACCGTCTACGTGTACTAGGATCAGTGTAACATGTATCTACTCAGACGAAAGTACTTCCTAAATACGAATATATATATTTATACATTAAAATTCGTAGAAAACAAGTGGAAAATACTAAATCTACCCACTCGATAATCACAAAGCCTGCTCCATACATGAAATACCATTAAATATCACAGAAAAGAGAAAACAATTCCTCTGAAAAGCGTTGTTAGGTACGAAACGAAAATCAACAAAAAAAATGACGGCCTAAGCAACTAAATCATAAATGTCGGCAAATTTTTATATATTAAAAAAAACAGATATTAAGGTGTTTTTTTTTATTTGGTCCATTGTAGTCATGATTATTTTTCATTTGATTAATTTGATTTTCTGAGATTATTATACCTCCTTATTATTATTATGAAACACCCTCATTGGTTGAAAATCATTAGAAAAATCCTCATCGTCATCCATACGTTAAACTTTTATTTAAAAAAAGTTGAATATAGCAATTACCATAAAATATTTTTTTTAAATATTTATATAGAAAAATATTTAGAGTAAATTGACACAAATTTACGTATGCCAGTTGTGTAAAAGAACTGGTCTTGTAAATATTTATTTATTTAACTCTGCTCGTATATATAGTGGTGTACATTAGCGGGTATACAAACAAATATATATCACACTCAACGTCTACCTATGGTAGAAGGGAGGTAAAAAAAGAAGAAAATTTGAAGAAAAGGTAGGAATTTTTTTTTCAGACGTGTTTTTAAAAGAAGTTACTATTTCGGCTTCTTTTATAGGATTTGGAAGTTGATTCCATAGTCGACCCGCATGCACTGTAAGAGACTTTGAGTAAAAGGAAGAACTATGGGTAAGTTTTAGTAGAGTATTTTGATCACGTGATCGAAGAGATAAACCGTGAATCGACAAATGCTTAAACTTTTCACGCAAGCAAAGTGGGGCGCTAGGATTGTTGAGTACATTATACAAAATAGTAATAGCATAGTCCCTTCCAAAATAACTAAAAGCATAACTAACTAACTAACCATCACGCCATTTCTCCGTAGGATTAGGCAAAATACCACATTGTAAATCACGACTTGCTCAGAGACATGCACATTTTATTGCCCCCAGTTTAATTAATTCTTTTTTAACCGACAATAAAATGGCATTGTCAAATATTCCTAATTTTTTATCTTTTAAAAATTAACACAAAGCGTAAAGGTAGAATCATTCTTACTATAAAGACTATAACAATAACATAATCTCCTTCATTTTTTAATTTATTGTATATTTTATAATTTCTTCTCCCTTCATCGTCTTGTATAAATATATCAATATCTTGTATTTTTAAATTATATTTTTCTCTTTTGCCTCGTGCACGCTGCTTGAAAGAGTGTGAACACACTCACATTGACTTTCACAGTATACCCACAAACAGGCTATGCCTTGGTGGGATTTTTGTTTATTTTTTCTAATGTATATGTGATTTTATGTATTTCTTGTAAAATATAAATTTTCTTTTGAAAATAAACAAAAAAAAATTTTTTTTTTAAATAAAAAAAGAGGATAGAGCACCATACCACTCTGTCCTGACACACTTCCTTCGCTTCCTCTATATTCATACATCTCCTCATGCACACTAAAAACATGCAATCTCAAAATTGTTAATGAATGGTCAGCAAAATAAAGAAACGTTAAAGTGAAAAGTAATAATTTCTAAATTCAGAAATGATGGCGCATCACGTTATGTTTTATCGGAAAACTGGGATCTCGTTGTTTTGTTGCAGTAGGAAGTTGGATAACAAGAAAGCATTTCTAACGACTTGATAATAACGATACAGCCATGAAAAACTTGCGCCGTATGTTTTCATGGAACATTGCACAATGCGCGCTCTATAAAATCTTGACAGAGGTCGTTCACAATCGGGAAAAAAACATAAGAATTATTTGGTTGTAGAAATCACAAATGCGTGCAATATCTAAGGCTATGTTATTACATATGAATACATAGGTAGTTTTTATTAAGAAACTCGACTCAACTCGAATGTTCCAAATTCGACTGCATGCCGATGGGAAAAAATACCCACAGTAATATTTCTTAAATTGGGTGTTTAGTAATGTTTTTCTACTCTAGAACTTCCTGGCCCATAGAAAAAAAAAATTGCTAAGATAGCAATGTGGCAGTTAGTGAAAGTTGATTAGTTACGCATTTTTATTGGTGCTAAGAGTATTCTATCACAAAATCTAATATTTATAATTTTTTAAATTTTATTCGTTTATTGTTATAACCTTCACTATATTTATATACCTTAGGTAATAATCATCTAGAAATCCAATATTAGTAATATTTTTTATTGTTTAAGGTTATCTTTACCCTGATGCAATACCTGTTGAAAACTTGGACTATGACAGTATTAATTAAAATTATATCGTATTTTAATGCTTCGGACGATCTCTTGATACGATATTCAATACATACTTAACTTGAAATGATTTAGCTGCCGGCCAAAGAGTAAAATGAATAATTTATTTTTAACTGTCATCATCCACTTGTCAATAATTTTCACTATTCGAAATTATTGTAGGTGTTTTTTTTTTTAGAAATCCTTAATTCTACTACTACTTCTACTTTCCCTTTTCAGCATCTGATGGTGCATAGGGCACTGCATTGGTCCACCTAGTGCAGCATTAAATCCTTAATTCACATTTGTTTTATTTTATGTCATGTCAATTTAAATTACGTAAAAAACTTTCTTTTACGCCAAAAAACTTTTTTTTGGTTGTGCGCCACTGAAAAAATATACTGTAGCGGCCCAGGTTATGGGCAATATGAACAGGGTGCCGTGGATCCTGAAGTAATTTGCTGGATAATGACAGTGCACGCTACGTCAAGTCTTAGGTAAGGACTTAATACTAGGACCTACACCCCTTAGAAACTCTTCATACATGGGTTCTTGCAGAAACTTTCTTCAGTTAAGTGAAAAGTACTACCCACTTGTCGCGAAATAAATTTACTAAAGGAGAAACTTTAATTTTAAAACTTAAAAAGTGCATGTTTTGCAATTTCATTATAATAATAATTATCTGTAGATTTGAATATCACAGAGTTTTTTTTTTAAATACGCTTACTCTTCTTAAATCCAACCTTTGATACATAAAATGTTTTAAAAAACAGGGTTATTCAAATACTTCTTCGAAGGATATTCTCACTACCTTGAAAAAGCTCACAACAAATAATATTATTCCTTGAAATTACTTTTAATAGGTTTGCGGTCTAATGGTAGTCGCAGAATCCTGACTACAAAAAATCCTTAAGAAGAAGGTTTAAATCCCACTTCGCCACCACACTTGTTTTCTACTTTCTGACACAGTTTTTACCATAAAAGCCCGAATTGAAACATTTGTCATCCGGCGTAGGCGTTTTGGCTGGCTAGGCCATATACTACGTATGCCTCCCGAGAGTTATGCTTGCCTATTTTACAAGGCATCAGGTTCTCGGCGTCCTGGACGTCCACTGTTGACAGTCCGTCGGAGTTTGCATCAGAGCTGCGGGACGTGGACCTGACCTGGGAGGATGCGCGGTAACTGGCGGCCGATTGCTTGGCTTGGAGGCAGTTTGTGGAATCTATATGCTCCACACAGGGAGCGTATATGGTATGATGATGATGTTACTTATCAATACTAATATTATCACAATAATACTTTACGTGTTCATACCCAAATTGTGAGAGTTGTTTTAGTGATCAACTGTGTCAGCTATCTTTAGAAAAAATGGATGTAAATTTATTAATTTAAAGGTAAACGTATACATTTATAATTTAAATACAGCTCGTGTATAATATTTACATAATTTTACGACTACTTTGAACTATGGTTTCCAACCACAAAGTTAAGAAAATTTTCTTAATTCAGAAGGGGAATCTTTGCTTTGTATTCCTAATAGCCTTTAGTAATAATTAAGGGACCCGAGGAGAGCCCTCACTTCCTTGGTATATTACAGCCCTAGAAAGGACCACGAGGAAGTATTTACAAGGGAAATTCTTACGCCAGTTTAAGACCGCATCCTTCAGAAATCATCCGCATCCTTAGGGTCCTGATTTCTCACTAAAGATTTTAACTTCCCCTAGATTTGGTTATAGCAAAGCTATAGTTTACCTTTTGGTGAATATTTTATTAACTAAGTAAAATGCCTAGTAAATTTTATTAAATTTCCAGTTCAGGAATAATTCCTGAATTCCTAGTAAATTTTATTAAATTTCCAGTTCAGGAATAATTCCTGAATTTTTGAACTGGAAATTTAATAAAATTTACTAGGCATTTTACTTAGTTAATAAAATATTCACCAAAAGGTAAACTATAGCTTTGCTATAACCAAATCTAGGGGAAGTTAAAATCTTTAGTGAGAAATCAGGACCCTAAGGATGCGGATGATTTCTGAAGGATGCGGTCATAATATTATATTTGAAGAACAAATAAATATTTTATCTTAACTTCTTTTTTTTCGCCGTATTCAAATCAAGGTTGAGCACACAATTCTTGTCATCGGCTGCGGCTGGTTTGTCATTAGTTCGCAGCAACCTCCAATAATTGGAGTCGAGAAGTCGCGGCGGTGCGGTGGACCTAGTAACGGCATGTACTCCGAATGCTTTGGGAGTGCCTTAACCCGACCTACCTTTTCTTCACGCCTGCGGGATTCGCCGTTCTGGCAGACCATTGGCGTTGATGACAATCTTTTGGATGTAGATAGGGTCTCTTGGAGGGTCCCACACAGAAGTGAGCATGGCGAAAGAAGAAGAAGTTTGTCATTGATTAGAGTAATTGATCACGTTTCACAGCTACCCCTACATCAATGTAGCTTGTGAAGGTTGAAAGAACGTTTAAGGATACTTGATCCTACTACTTGAGTCATCGTGGACTCCGGAATAGTATTCCTAGGTACGAATCTCACTCCAATCAACTTTTCGCTTTCAGTTTTCATTTCTCGAATCGCTGAATCAATAGAGACGCTTGGTAGCTTGAACGATTTATTAAAACACTGTATCACGTTATCTCCTCATGTCATATCCGCTTCTTTTCTGCCTACGTCACATCCGTAGTGGAAACTGTTGATGAAAGATTAAAAAGGGTTAACCGAAGGCTGTTTTGAAGGCTTCTAGGGGCTTGGGCCATTAATCAATCAGAGCCTCCCGAGGCAAGGGATGATCTTTTCGACCTTTTCCGGGGAAAACACCTATCTGTATTTACAAATGATATAATTAAATCAAGCATAAAAATTAAATGGTTTTTCAATGTTTACGGTGACTGGGCACGACAAAATAGTTTAAACGGATTAAAATTTCGAAGTTGATTATGTGAAAAAAAAGACTTTTGGAATTTCATATAAAAAAATAAGCAGCAACCAAAACATGCTACGAACTTTATTCAAACACGAATTTTAGTTTTTTCTGTACATTTTCTGCTGAAAAATATAACG
This sequence comes from Micrasema minimum, assembly GCA_022494985.1. Lineage (NCBI taxonomy): Eukaryota > Metazoa > Arthropoda > Insecta > Trichoptera > Brachycentridae > Micrasema > Micrasema minimum. The sequence continues at coordinate 187,396 of JAGVSP010000048.1, read as the reverse complement.
AGTTTAATCATACTATTGTGAGTCAAAAATACAATTTAGTAGCAGACAAACACTTGCAAAAATGCTTTTTTTTTTAGATACAGTTACAGATAAACAGTCGCAGATCTTATTCAGGGCATAAAACAGCCTTCTAGCTAAGCAAATAAGCTGCCAGCTTTTATTTCTTATGTCAGGTCCACACCCCGCAGCTCTTACATTTATTGCTGAGCAATATACCTATTTGAGAAATAATCATAAATGCAATGTATTTCTAAACTAAACATTTTCCCTTGAAATAAAATATTTATATTACTGTTTTAATAATTCAGGAAACTATGTTCCTATTTCTTATGATCAAAGATTAAACATATTTATTTGGCCAATTTAAGCGAAAAACTTTTAGTACATATCCTCTCCACCTCAGTTAAGTATATAATCATATAATATAATATTTCCATACTAGACGTACCTATGGTTATAGTTATCTTTTACTTATGTATTTTTTTAAAGTACATTACAGTATTTTATGAAACATTATTATTTTTAATGCATTCCTTACTCTGTGCTGAGGAAAGCAAGTATGAAAAGGATAAAATATTATTTTTGTCTCCCTCGTGGTATAGTGGTACCGCGTTTGCTACCGTTCATGATGTCACGGGTTCGATACCTGATGGGGGTGAATATGAAATTATAATTGAATTGCAATTAATTTCTCACAAAAAAAATTCAAATGTGCTTTGAACTAGCGCTGAAGCATAAGATAAATGATCTAAATTAACTGCATGTGGTGTATTAGTGCAGTGCCCTATGCGCCATTTGGAAAAATCAGCAGTGGTAGTGTATCAGTTACCGTGAATCATTTTCCCAATAGTGCGGATAAGAGAAAGTAGTAGAATTATTTTCATTATTGACATTTCAACAAATACAGAGAAGTTCTGGAAATGAATACGGGTTATCTACGAGTAGGCATCCGTTTCTTCACCTCTGTATTCAAACCAGCTCACAGTGAAGTATTTTGTAAATATGTAATTATGTAATTAAGTAAAATATAAACAATACGAAAAAAACAACATTTATTTATTATCATTTCGTTGGCCAGCGTCAACTGTTATGCGCTGAACGTATTTACTAAATTTACGTTTTTTGGTCCTGGAGCAACATTTTTGAACGTTTTATCTGGTCTTACAGATGATTCTGGAAGCCATTGAGAACTATATTTGGATATCAATGTATAGATATAAACATATATAATTAAAATCCCCTAGTTTAAAAATATGCCGCACTGTGCACCGGCACTGCCCGACCAGAATTTAGAGTTTTAGTGTTTATTTCTACATATTTTTGTTATTAGATAATAATGAAAATGTCTGATATTTCATTGATCACATTTTGCAAAAGAATATTGGTTTTTCATTCCAACTGCATGATATATAAACTAAAATCTTTTCAATGTATTAGATCCTGAAAGCCAAAATTTAGTTGGACTTTAGTTAGATTTACTTTGAGATAAGGTGACTAGAGTTTTCAGTTTTCGAAGCTCGGCTAAGCTTATCTTCCGCACTAAGTGATATCGCTAACGTTGCTCTTAAACTTATAAAAGTTTTTGGTGTAGAGAAAGGCATTAGGTTATTCGAGTTTTGCTCAAAATCTGGATGCTTTCAAGTAACCGAATTACGTCATGACTTACTTAGATTCTTGTTCTAAAAGTTATAAAATAATGTTGAAATATGAACTAAAAAAATAGCTATTTTTGAAAGTTTAGATTACACTTAAGCAGGGAAACAGGTTTTAAAATCTCGGAAACAATTTATTTTTAATAAGAAACTTTTATGAAATAGAGTTTTTTGTTTTAAATAGACATGAAAGCTTCTAAAAAGTAAAATTATTAATGGATTCTATATAAAAATATCGTGTAAAACATTATTTGGCGCTAGTGAGCGAAAATTCAATTTCTACCCAATTGAAACATTAGATTTTATGTATAAGAATAGGTAATATTCTTATTCTACTCGACAGCATTTTTCGTCTATTTAATCATCCTTTCATTGCTAAATCATAGTTTTACTACGGTTTTATATGTCCAAATACCAACATATACATTCGTCAGATTTGAACTCAAGAAACTATTCCTCGTAAATTATCGAAGTACCACTCAATTCATCAAGTTTTGTCAAATACTATCGTAAAAATCGTGAATAGTAAGAATTGATTGAGCACAAAGAATAATCATTATTCATTGGGTGGTTTTAAGAAAATTCGTCGTCCTTTCAGAAAATTCGATTCCCTTGGCAGAAAAGCTTCGGAAAAATCCGCCGAAAATGCGTATTTGAGAAGGGTTTTCTATGATCCAGTCTTGACAAGTTCACGCAACATTAAGTTTCTACAAAAGGCCAAGCCGAACTTTTGAATATTTTGAAAGTACGTTATATGTTTAAAATATAATAAGCTCAAATAATATGGGCTATAAACAAATTAAAAAATTACTCGTTCAAAATTTATAGAGTCAAAGTGTGCGTAAGATCAAGGGCTCAAATAATTTTAAAGAAGTACTAAATTAATAAATTTTCAATGACAAATTAAAATATTATTAAACCTCAAATGTTTTTTTTTACACTAAAAGTAAATCCGAATAAGACACTTAATTTTTTTTGTAATTCCTTTATTATCTTGAAGTATTTTATCCTTGAAAATAATCAAACAAATCTAGGGTAGGAATCGTAGGGTTTAAGAAAACATCCATTTTTGAAAACATCAAAACATCGATTTAAGAAAAGAAAAATTGAGAATAGCCCAAATACTTCACGCCAATTAATGCTTCTTACGAATCAAAGTGTAGGTTCAAAAACTATTGATTTTACTAGACTTGTCTTATTGTATCTTTTTTTTTTTGTTTTTTATTATTATATGTATTTAGTTCTATATAATTTTTACATAGACTAATATTATTATATTACACTTCATTATTTTTTTTTTTCCTACCTATTCTTATCCCACTATTAAACATTTTTCAATTTAGCTATAATATGATACCTGCACTAATATTTTTACATTTAACCCTAAATAACTTTACATTTTGTTCATTTCTTATTTCATCTAGTCTCCTCATACATTTAATGCCCTTATACATTAGACAATTCCGTGACAAAGCTTTTCTTTTCTTTTCTAATCTTATATTTTTTGAACCTCTTGTTGCGTGTTTTATGAAAAAAATCATGATTTGTAGCACTTATTTTTTTATAACTCCAAACAATAACAAATTTATGATAATAATTCTGTCGTAATAAAGCGAGGCAATTAAACATTATAATTCCGTGCAAGAATGTTTTTAACACAACTAAACGGGGCATGATGAACTGTTTATTTGTTTTTGTTGTGTGTGGATATTATTACTGAATACGCAAAGCACTACAAGAATTTAATCAGTTTAATGCATGTTTCTACCACGTCAGAGCAATAATATAAATATCGTACACAATTATGTATTCACAGCACGTAATTTTAGTCACAATATTTCAAGAGCTGTTTGTGAGTTTCGTGATATAAGACAATTAAATAGTTTAATATTAAATGCAATGTATGTATTTTTATCAACATTGAAAATGCTTATTAAGATCTACCCTATCCAAAATACATATTTTATCGATGCAGCAGAATTACCTTAATTTTTGTAGTTTGAATAGATGAGGATATTTTACAAATTCTTATTTCGGGATCTAACAACATTTTATCAAGCTCATAATATAAAATAAAATTCTTATTAGTAGTGAGTTGGTTTGTTACACTTTAAAGTTTGACTTGTAATACGTGTATATGGTTTTTTGTATTAAAGATTTGAAGTCATATTTTAGGTATACATAAAACCATAGATCATGGATGATCTGCAGTCAATTTTTGATCGAATATTACTCTGAATGTGGTCATAATAATAATGTTCCGTATATTGAAATGCCGCAATGAGTTAAACTTATTCCTTGCATATTTTTAAAAAAATTACCAATTTTCTAAACTAATAATTACGAATTATATTTTGTTGGCATTTTGGATAATCTGATGAAATTTACTGTGGGTCAATAATTCTAATAGGAAAAATAGGGTTTTTAAATGGATTAGTTAACTAAAAGTAGCATATCAATCTAAAAGATTTTGTCAGAGTGGATTATTAAGAAGGGGCCGGTTCATATCGTTATGGGAAATGTCTTAGGAAAAAATTGGAAAGAATTGATCATTTTTTTCTTTCCATTCTTCTCCTTGAAGAAAAATGACGAGAAAGGTCGGGAATATAACGAGCTAGACGGGTGATGAACGCCTTCGATGTGGCAAATCCTTTTTTTGTCACACTCTCAGAAATATTTCAGTTTCTTTAACACGTTTCCCAAATTCAAATTATCTTCCCCTCTCAAAGGCTGTAAAATTATACGTAAAATTAACCGAAGATTTTTTTCTGGCAGAGAAAACACATTTTTTCGATTTTTTAAAACTTTTGTAATAATTTGTAATATACGATGTAAAACAATATAAGATTTGAAATACTTCTATGTACTATCTTATTTATATTAGTAAAAAAAGTATTCATTTTTGATGAAATAATTTTTTTAACACAAATTTACATTGCGGAATTATTTAATTTACAAATCTTAGGTCCAAATGAAATTAATCAGAAAATTTAAAATGTTTTCGACTTTCAAAGTAATCTAAAATCATCCGTAAAGTTCAGAAGAAAGGTATAATTAAATCAACATTTTCTGACATTGAATTCTATTGAATAATGTTCCTATTCCGTGATAAGGTATTTTCGTTACAGAAATCTCCGTTAAAACTTTCCAACAATCCAACTGGGTAAATTATATTCATTCTAGCGTAAATCAGGGGGAAATTTTTAAGATTTTACTGCACAATGTAAGAAATTCACTAATATAAAATTTTGACCTTATTCAATAAAGAAAAAAAAAAATATCTGATTAAATTGAGAGAATAAATTTTAAAAATGAGGTTGTAAAAAAAAACCTTGATGGGGTCAACACACGGGAACTCTCGGCCGATCGCTTAGCTTTGAGTAACTTGTAGAATCCATATGCTCCACATAGATATCGGAATTGAATATAATTACGATGATGATGATAAAAATTAAACGTTTTTCTTAAAAATTGTATTTTCCTTACTTAACATACCTACATAAATCAATAAAATTAAAATTGGTAGGATGCAGATAAAAATTACTGAATTAAAAATAACAAAAATGTTTCATATTATTCTGTATATCAATTTCATAATTTTTATTTCTGGATGATCTATAAAAACGCCTCAAGAGCACTGTACAAAACGAGGGTAGATCTCAACACGTCTTGCAGCTACCAAGAGTATGAACGGTTGGGATTTAGGCTTCCTATAAAAGACCTAAAAATGTATTGTCTTTTCACCAGTCGATGGGAGAACATTACTCCCGAAACGAGGTAGTGTACGTTAATTCTATTTCTATAGAATTAACCAATAGTAACACATAAAATCGTTTTATTTAATCATAATTCATTATAAAGTGTTACGAAGTGAATGCCGAATCAATCAACAAAACAGATTTTAATACATTACACATAGAGAAAACTAAATATTTTTTAATTTACTTACACTTACATTTAATTTACACATTTTGCTACATATATCGTGAAACGAATGTAACTTTGTAGGGAGTATTACTCTTAACGCTTTAGCTCTGCCTAGTTATTTTTCTCTTTTAATTTGTATTACAAGTGATAATGTTCTGTTTTAGGTCATCAAGCCATTTTTTACAATTTCACCTAGTACCAAACGCACAAGGAATTCAAACTTGCAATTCCTTTTTTTAAGATTTATTGAAAAAATGAAGGCATTAAACCGGAAGTGGGTTCTTCCCGATTTTTTTTTTTTTTTTTAATTACAATATCAAGGGAATTTTAAAAAAAATTTTACGATGTCATATGAATTTTTTAGCGCGGTTTTAAATAGCGCTTTTTCAAATCGCTCGCAAAATCCTCCATTTAGCGCGCATGCGGTGTGACGTCACAGCAATATAGGCGCTCACTACGGAATGAATTTCACGCCTTCCACGGTGGACGGGTATGACGTCATTAGCCAATAACGGGCGTTAAAAGTCACTCGTAATTTCGTGTTTTTAAAAACATAAATTTATAAATGAAAACAAAAAATTTTTGTTCATTGTGTTTTTATATCGTTGGAATTGTAAAAATATACTTTAAATATTTATAGCATTTTCAAGGATATTCATGTTATCGGGAAAAACCCTATTATATTAGAACCACGACGCGTGTCGCAACGCGTGGGTTTGGAATCGATTTCATACATTTAGTATGAAAATGGTTATATTAGACATGTCCCGCGTGTCGCCGACCGATCGACCAAACGGCGTGAGATCGGTGGTGGGGGAAGCGTGGCTCTAATATAATTCCGGCTTTACTGTGAAAACGCGTAAGACGGAAAAAAACGTGAGCAGAAACAATAAAATTATTAACTTGGCTTGGTATTATCAAGTTACTACATCTACTAGTAATCTCCTACATCCGCACTCAATGGTGCATACGGCACTGAATTATGAAGTTAAAAAGTTGGTTATTAGTCACAGATAAAATTCAACGTAATTTAATACTTTTACCTGATAAAATTATTGAATAGTTAAATTTATCCTGTATTTGGTATTAAAAGGCCCGATATTCGGTCAACTGAAAACGAGCGTGTCATAAATTGACCAAAAATTTAATCATTAATTTTGTTCCTGTGCCGTTTGAAATTCGCTTTCAGGCTGTCATAGGAAACATGGCGTGGCAGGTCTGCATAGGAATATTTTACGGGTGAATACGCACATTTACAACCACTGCGCAGATTGTCAAATTTATGCACGAAATTTAACAGCCCGCTTTTGTTTATCTACCAAAATGGAAACCCCGCAATGTATTTATAAATTAAACATATTTATGTTACATAAACGTATTTAAAAAACGATACTCTCATACTTTTTTAATGCGTTGATGCGTTAAGTTGCCAGGTCCAAAGCATTCGGTGGAATTTAATACAAATTTATTTCATGAATTTTTAACGAGTGCAAAATAATGCATTTAACCGTTTAAAACTATTTTTGTCCAGTAAAGGGTAATTTTCCATCTGGTACACATGCAGGTTAATGCACGTAGATTATGCGATTCAAATTATTGCATTTTATGTTGCAAAAATGCATCGGTATTCACAGTAATTTGAATTGTGTGTTTATAAATTACTTATTGGTTAATAGTGTAGAGTGAACTTTAATATGAGTACTTTATTTTTATTTTTTAAAGTATGAGAGGGGAAATACGAGTACATCATTTTGTACATGAGAGCAAAAAAACCTCATCTTAAAAATCATAGTTTTTCATGTCAGGTATTTTATAGATTTTAGCCGCATCTTGATGTATTCCTCCAAATTATTTTATTTTGACGTTGTAATTTTTATGTATGATGATTTTCGAAATAAAGAATGCGGAACTATGCAGCTGATGGAGCTGGCTGGCGATAGGGTCTCGAAGAGGGATCTAGTGATGTCCACATACTCCACATAGGAGCGAACGTGGTGAAAGAAGAAGATGCAGCTGAAGTAGTGATATTAGAGAGGAAAATTAAATATTCATCACAAAAAACTCGTCCCTTTAATGACCCAACAAAAAGTTACTCAATACTGTTTTAAACAATCTTTCCTTATTTGCATGCCTTTTATACAAAATGTATTTTCAGCCATATTCTTTGTATTATGTCTCCCGAGAGCCTCAACCATGCTTGCCTATTTTACGAGGCATTATTTCGGCCTATTTTCGGCGTCCTGGGCGTCTAATGTCGACAATTTGTCGGCGGTTTATGTCAGAATTACGGGCTTGACTTGAGGTATGGATGATGATAACGATGGTGAATATAAAAGTTAAAATCCTTAATTATAGCAATATTAACTAATAAAAAAGAGTGGTTTATTTATATTTAAATATCTAAAAACGCTTCATTCTTTATTATTAAATAACAGTTGGAAGAAATACTAGTCAAGAATACTCTATACAGGTATACCTACTCATCTTAATCATTCTTGGAAAAGAGGATTATCTCCTATTACCCTTTCATAAAGAACTATTAGGAGCGTATATTCGTAGCTAAGTACGTTGGAGTTAGCAGGCTTACATTTTATCACTTCATGACTTTATGCTTATTTAAATTTTCAACTTTTGACGAACGTTTCAAAAGCGCTCGTGTACGAGGATCAGCGTGTAAGGTAATCCATTCATTTTGTGACTAGAACCGTTATATAAGGTAGTTAAAAATGAGCTTTGCACTCCTATTTTGCGATGATTCTGGTAACAGTTAACAGAAAAAACTTATACAAATAAGTATTTTTTACTATCAAAGTTACGTTGCACGAGAATATTAAATAATTAGATCAGGTTTTGGTCTAGTGGTTGGAATCATGGATTAAGGGTTAGAATCCGTAGGTTCATATCTTACTACAACGCAACTTGTTTTCTACTATCTGACATTCTTATGTCCGTCTACTACTTTATATTTGAAAGTGCATAGCCCCAAAAATTTCAATATTTGGATCCAATCAAATGTTCCTTAAAAAAAAGTGATTGCGGAATTGAATTGGAAAGAGACGATCTTAAAATGCTAAGCAAATTTTTCAACAGATGTCATACTAAAAGAATTACTTAGAAATGTGAAACGGCGAACAAGAATTAAATATATGTATACCTTTCAAAATTTGTTAAATCTATATGATTATCAGATGATGGACGGAATGGGGAATGTTGTAATACGCCAAGTGGCCACTTAACTCAGACGATGACAGGTCATAAGCCCTGTAAACGCCTAGATAATCCATATTCGTTTCCAGACCTCTCTACCTCTGTTGAGATGTCAATAATATAAATAGACAAATCATTTTGAGTTAGTAAAATTTAGCTGTAGTAAAAATACACTACAACATACATACGTCCATAAAAATAATATATTAAAAGTTAATCGACATTTAAGTGAATAATGTAGACTAACTAACACTGTATTGAGTAATAACTTGGGAAAGAGATGATGTACCATATTTCCTCTCAGTTTACTAATCGAGAATTATTTGTACAAAACCAGTAAAAAAAAGATCGTCAGACAATAAATTCATAACTTTTTATTCTGAGGTTTAGGTAAAAATGTCCACTTCGTGAAATATTTATTTACATGTGATTTTCTTATCAATATTTCATGTGTGATACCTTGGATACACTGCTTTTGGTGTATGCAGTGCCCTATGCACCATTAGGTGCGGCTAAGGGAAAGACGTAGTAGTAGTTAGTTAAAAGTCTTCCTGTACTTTGGAAAATAATCGCTAGTTTACGTTATTGTGAATGTTAAATAAGCGGTACCTTGAATAATGCAGTTTGTTGCGTTCCGTTACATGGTTTATGAGAACCTTTCAACAACACTGACGTAAAAATATCACGTTGTCAAATCACATATTGAGATAATCGCTCTTGTTTTTGTCATTCAAGTTCACTGGACCATAGACTAATGCGAAGGTTCTCAAACTTTTTGCGAATCATGTTAAAAAAATCCAACAGCTTATCTTTTGAAATACATTGATGATTGTAATAAAATGTTGTTTGAACGAATTTACCTACGAGTATCATTAAATAAAGCAAGTATAGGCGATAAACAATGTTTGATGTCAGTAAGCCTCCGTAGCGTAGGGATCAAGACGCTGTCTCACGATACGGAGGTTCCGGGTTCGATTCAATATTTCTTTTAAAAATTACTGAGTTCAAAAATCTTTTTTAACACAGTGCATATCTGACACCTTAGACTGGAACTAAGCATAAGATTGATCATTAATTTAACCTTCATATTTATAATAAACGAACAAGAAATACTGCACTTGGCACACCTATGCAAAGTCCTATACTTTGTTAGGATCATTTAAGTCTTTTAAAATTAATTGTTGACATTGAATTGGTGGTATTGAACAGGTTGTGACCCAGTGGTAGCCTCGTAGTCTTAGAGTCTAGTGGTCGTCGGTTTGAATCCCCACTCCGCCACATGACTTCTGTTTTCAAGCGTAATTGAAATATGTGAAAATGCTTTCATAGATTTCCTTTTATATAAAAAAAAAACATCAACTAAAGATAAATCAATACAGATTATGTTATTTCCATCTTCCAAACAGGGGTAACGTTGTTTACTTTGAGAATCACTGGATTGTTTTGTCTCTTTAGGACGCTCACGCAACGCACGCGCCTAGACTATTGATGATACCAATTTCCATAATCCCCAATTTTTTTAAAAAAAGAGATCCTACGTGTTGTGAAACGTTAAAAGTAAGATATCCTAGTCGATATATCATGCTTGCTACTGACAGTGATAAAGCATCCGAAAAGTGTTAATATTTTACCTACATGCATACAATTTATCTTTATTTTACATTCAAGGGTTCAGTGAATTTTTTTTTTTTATTAATTTATTTGAAAAAGAACGCTTTTATTATTTTTAAAACGAGCACATTTTATGTACAAATCAAGGAAAAAATATAAATAATTACAATTGCAAGGTCATCAAATAATTTGGCAAAATTATCATTTAATCCAGACATGAACTTTGACCCTCTCGACTCCGTCAGGTGCTAAAAAACCAATTATTTTTACCGAGAACCAACAAACCCATATGCAATAATGACTACTAATTTGAATCCTTTAATTTCATTTACCAAAACACTAGCTCAAAAGCATAATCTTGCTTTAATTTTTTTTTTTTTTTAAATATATTCTACCTGACAATATATTTAAACATATTTCAATCATGAAGCCTTGGCGTCTTGTGCATGAAAATATAATTCATATTCAAAGTGCTTGAAATATTCATATTCAAAGTGCTTGAAAAATTCATATTCAAAGTGCTTGAAAATATAATAATATTAAAGTGCTTGAAAATATAATTCATATTAAATTAACGATTATGACAACACTACACTAATACTTGGTATATATATTGAGTGCCCCATGCATTATTAGGAGCGGGATTGAGAAATGTGGATTCTAAAGAAATAAAAACGCTTAAAGTATTCTTGAATAAGTTATGCATTTTCTTTACAAAGTCACAAAAGCTTTTGAATAATTTTTAACAAGGTAACTTGTTATTTTAATAAAATAAATTAAAGCATCAAATATTTACGAGTGCTGCTTTGAGTTTATTAATTTTCTAAAAGCTGAACAAAGGCTTAATTAATTTAAAATATTAGTCACCCATCACAAATTATTAATTATTAGTGTAAATTTTCTCATAATAAAATCTTTTAAGATTTCCGTGATGAAAAGCTTTAATTATCTGCGCTCAATTTATTACATAAATTTACTTAACGTAACGAGCTTAACTGATTAGGATTTTACTTATTTTTAACAAGGTACCGCATAAATAAAAAAAACAATATTTATTTTTGTATTTAAGTAACCACAACAACAGACCAGGGGGCCCATTTCAAAGTAAAAAAATAGTGTGATCTCACCGCGAATCGAACTCGAAATTTGTATCTCATGAGTCCAGAGTCTTAACACTACACCACAGGACAAGCAATTTGAACAAAATCACACTAACAACTGTGTAATTAAATTATGCAACTACATAAATATAATTTAATTTGCCAGTATTAAAAATTTATGCTTTTTCCAAATGATATTCTGGATTCGTTGACAGTCGCAAAAATCATCACATTTACAAAACTTTCAAGGGAAATAGGGTAACCGATTTACTAAAAAATTATATGGATTGTACGGAAAAAAATACACGGAAAGCCTTCAATTTTAGTATTTTATTATCAGGATGGCAATAATAAAGACAGAAAAAAAACATAGATATTAAAGAGCACATCAAAATCTAGAGGAATAGCGTGCCAGATTTTAATTTATTATCTTACTTTTTCGTTAAAAAAATAAAACACCATTTTGCGGTCACTTTTGTTTGCGCTACTAACTCGGTCCTATGCCATAAGTATAGGGCAAAACACGTTCTTTTCTAGCTTTGGTACACATCTTAATACAATCAAACTTGTTTATGTAGCCTTTAAATATTTATTAATTTATTAATAAAATTGTACTTCCATAACCAATATATAAAATTCGTATATTTACCATTACATGTTCTTACTTAAATGAAAACTTAAAAGCAGCACAGGTAAACTTTCTTACTAACTGAATAATTAAAGAAAGTGTTGAAAGCGAAGTACGTTCAGCAGGAAAAAGTTATTTGTAGAAAAACAAAACATCAGTAATCATAAAAACGATAAGAAAGAACTTTTAAAGTCGGTAAAGGATAGAAAACTGTATGGGAAAACTGTCTAACTTGTATGTTAAAGATATGTGATTAAATAAATAAGTAAGTAAATAAAATTACATGATAATATATGGTACTCAATATGTAAAATTCATTAATCTGTCTAATCGAGCTAAAATATTATTTTTAGTTAGGAATAAATTAATGATTTAAAATGTATAATTCTATTCAACATTATGTAACCTTTTAATTGATAAAATGAAAAACCTAGCGTTTCACAACTATGGATCTGCTTGAAAATATGTTGAAAAAAGGAAAAACATGAGATCGATTAACATTTCCTACGCTGAATAACGTTTGCGGCAATTAATTTAAGATGCTAAGTTCAACAACTTCCGGGAAAAGGATAAATATCCGCGTCTTCAAGCCAAGGTTTCGCCGCTTCCGGATCAGACGTCAGGCTGTAGAGTGAGCCTTCCTCGAAACCCTTGAAGCCTTCGCCGTAGTCATTAATCATAAGGCTAGCATCAACTTTAGTATGTGTCTACTGAGACATAGATACTTGCTCTAGATTCTGGAGGCTGTGTAATTTGTTTTAAATCAATTAATTATGTTTAATACTTCGCTATCGTAAATATTTATGTAGGTACCTATATAAATAGTTATTTACGCACAATAATGAATATTAATTTCTTAATGTTATTGAATAAAAATTGTACAATTTAAAAACGGTGGTTGCAAAATACTATAATACAAAAATTAAAACAACACCGTGATAAAAAATATATATGTACAAAAAGCGCTATTTGTTTTAGATAAACAATTTACAAACCTTAAGACTGAACAATTATTTTTAAAAAAGTGGTCCCAAAAACTATGAACTAAAACAAATAAATCTCAAACATCAATCATCACTTATTAAAACATATTTACCAACATTTACGCAAAAATGCTTTCTACTAATGATCATCTACATAGTAAATGCTTCCAACACAAATCATTTTAGAAAAATATACATTTTTGAACGAAACAGCAATTTTATGGTCTGAAAAACTAAAAGGTTTCTTTATTGGAGCACCTTTGTCTCCAGTCTTATTCTTTATAATAAAACAGTTATTATTGTCAAACGTGAAAGCATCTTGAAATATGCATGTGTTCTCTGTGAATCTAAATATCTTCAAAAGCGCTCTTGCTCAGAAAAATCTTACATTAATAATTGATATAGTCGTCGAAATATAAACAAAGAGGGGTGTGTTAGGCACTCGCTTAGGCTTTAGGAATCCCTTTGACGATGGAGAAAGAACGTGTTTACTATCGTAAAGGCACGTTTACACAAGGATTAAGTGACCGGGTTTGTTGATCTTTGCTAGAAAGTGCATAGTATAAACACACGAGTCTTTCAGTGTTAAGATTATGAAATGTTTTAAAGCTCACAATTAAATAGGATATTAATTTAGGTAGTTCATTTACAACGGGCCAACTTGCTTATTACGAGGAGAAAAATAGTGAGATATCAGTTATAATGAGGAAACATTAGTTAGAATTTTGATTTCTGGTTTTTACCATACATTTATTCATATTTATTAGCGCATTCACCCTGATTCGAGCATCTTTAGGCTGGTAACATGTCGTACAAGACAAAAGTACCTTTACATAACAATTTTACAAAATAAATATTTAAACCATACACTTGAGTAGAAATAAGATAATATGAGAGAAAGATTGGACGAAATACAAAAACATACATAAGAATGGCAGTATTGGAACAAAGAAGGTTATGGAGAAATAGAGGGCTAAATTTTATTATTAAGAGCGATAGCAAATAACAGGGTAAAATCGCGAACTGGCCAAATATATAAAAGTGGAAGTGCACCAAGTACTTTTATATAACTATTGTTAGTTATATTAAAATAATATTTTGATTGAAGCATTTAAAGACAGGTCTTGTAAAATCTTTGTGTAAAAGCGCCTCAATATAAGATGCCAGGCTCTTTGTGTTCCGCTCACTCCCTGAACTCAGAAGCGGAGTGGATATGTGAAAGTTATAACGTATGTGCTAATGTTCCTGCCATCCTTGTTAGCTAACCTCATTGACACTTGCTTCAGTATTTACATTCCATCTTTAGCCGCTTTTTTTCGAAGGTACCATAATTTTATCTTTGAACTATATACTTGGTACATAATATTCGCTAAGGAGGTATTATTGCTACATTTAAAAAATCCCGAAAACTGTTTATTTTATTGTAGGTACATAGGAGCTATGATGTATAGACTGATGTTGAATATTGGAGCTAAATTTATTGATGTCTCCAAATTATGAAATTTAACATTATGTAAAAGTAAAATTCATAATTGAAGTTTAAAAATTACAATAGTCATTGAACCAGTTAAGCAGATAGTTAATAATGTCAATGTTTTCCTAAAATACATTTTATGGGATATTTTAGTAAAGAAAATGGTACCTTAACATTTCAATATGTACAATTTAGTTAAAAATTATAGAGTATTTTTTTTTTTATTTTATTTTATTTTACGCAAAAACAAAATGTTTTTAAAATTCGTAACTGTTTATGCTTCTAGGTATGCAATAAAAAATGTTGACCAGCTGTTACCCACAGTTATAAATGATTACAATACATATAATATCAAAAGAAAATTTCACATAAATATGTAAATATAAGTATTGCTTTAAAATATAAATGATGAAAACTAAATCCAACAGAAAAGCAATTCATTATATTGATATTGTGGTCAAAATGAGTAAAAGTCATTGATATGATAATATCTACAAAAAATAGTATCAGTTTGTATTTTGATATTTGTAAAAAATAGTGTCAATAAACGAACGTAGTGTAAAAAAAAACCTATGGCCTATTTTGCCACCACAGTCTTAAAACTTGGTGAACTTAACGATACAGCAGCTTATGCGATAAAAAAGTAATAATACAACGCTTATGTATTTTTGGATGATTTCTCTTGCTTAAAATGTAGATACTACAATATTTTTGTGTCTTCACAAATAAGTTGTTTGTAAAATCTTATGAGTGAGCTTTCGTTACGTAGGCTCAGCTTTCTTACGCAAGCTTTTGCCGAGCTTTAGTTTGGTTAATATTTCAGAGGGTGTTGGTGCTTTGGTTCGCAGTTGGCGGAGAAACTGGCTGTAATGTCTCTCACAGGGGTTGTACAGAAGTACGGCAGTGCGCCAACCCCATGAAACAATTGAAGAAATCACGTACTTGCGCCCTTGGCAATACCAACTTAACGTTATTACCTTTACGGTTTTATAAAGTACGTCATCATACGAGTAACTTAAGAATTCTTAATGTTGGCTGATACGAGTAACTTAAGAATTCTTAATGTTGGAGGTAATAACGTTATTTATGGGAAATAGACCATTTGACTGATTTATTGGCGTTATTAAAAAGTAAATAATGTCGTTTTTTTACAATTTTCAGGGCATATAAACGAATATAAAAACATTTTTTTTATTTAAAAAAAATAATCATTTATACCTCTAATAATATTCCATCTTTATAATCTAAAACACGGCTAATTGAATCTCCATTACTGAGTGAAACAAAACGAACTACAAAATCTTTTTGAGTTTTTTTGCTTACTTAGCTTAATTAATATAAAATTATTAAGCAGAGGGAACGAGTAAAAAGGGTCCAAATGGGAGTACTGGGGGAGATAAGACCGAGAACTAATCGACTGAATACATCTCACCGGTAAATTTCCTTTCTCGCAGTTAAAAAGAGATTCCTTTCTAAGGAACTCTTGAATTATGATGATTAAATAAATTAGTAGGTACTCGGGAAAATACTAGAAAAATATTGAATTTGTTAATGGATAGAAGATATTTAGGGAAAAAAAACACGGATCTGTTCAAATTTGAAAAAAAATTTTGTAACGAACCATTTATATAAAAAACATAATTTTTTTAGATTTATTACATTTTTCTTTTAAACAGTTTAAAAATCTTATTAAAAAAATCATTGAAATAATATGTTAACCAGAGAAAAGCTTGGCAGAAGGAATATATTGTAATATTTTCTGTTTATAATTACTCTACGAACATCTGTTTATTTTTTCTTTTGTTTAAGAATTTCTTTCGTGTAAATCGTAATTTTCGCTTCCTCTTCTTTTTTTCTACAGCCAGCTGTAAATACACTGTTATAATAATTATATTGACTGTGTTCAGCACAAAGGATTCAAACCACATTCATAAGTTTTTAAAAAATGTAATCATCGTGATCTTTTATTAAATCCAAATTGTTTAATTTAACCATAAATATGTGCAGATCAATCAACAAAAATAAATAATAAAGAAATTTTACTTTAATAAATATATTTATATTTATTATCATTCCATATTCACTTCCAATACGTATGTGACAAACGGATTCTATAAAATACCTCTTAGCTTAATAATCATCTAAAAAAAAATATTATTGTACCTTTTTATTCATTAAATTCCGCTGGAAAACATTTTCATAGGCGATGAAAACGTTTGTTTTTATTTAAGGAGTGATATGAAACCATCGATAACTATTTTGTAATATGAAGTCAATTTAGAAACTTATTGAAACTATCCAAGTGAATGGAGCTATACTTAATATTATACTGGTGCTAAAATCGCAATTAACGATGAGAATCTCTTCTGGATTCCATAAAAATACTTCGGAAAGTATTTTCCCAATACGATAGGGTCAATAGGAAAGCTCATTGTGTTGATGTCGTCTATTGTCATTGCAGTGCTTTTTAAACATTTCACCAAAAATTAAATCGATTTTAATTACAATTCTTTATTTAAACTTACTCGATACTCGAAATTAGAACCTGAGTCTTCTGGAATGGGCATTTATTTAGCTGTTTGGCGCTTAATCTGTTAAAAACTAAATAAAAGTTTTAATTAATAATTTGTAAAAAATCAATGAGCTCATACACAAGTAATTAAGTTTTATTACCTTAATTCATTTACATTATACACCGTGTAACAAAACTCGATGAACAAGCGGGAGACCAGTGACTCTTCATCATATTTGGAGTCGATTTTGAAGAATAGAATTATTTATTTGACCCATAGTTTTCGAGAAAATTGATTGATAAGTTGATTTTTTTTCGATGATTTTTTGCAACCTGTTATCGGATTTTATTTATTGTACAAATAAATACTATTCATAAAGAAAACAATAAAAAACCGCATTTTAATAAGAATTCATGCAATTTTAATTATGGTTTACTTATGAATTTTTTTAAGAGAGATAAAAAAAAAAATTGTTTTCATCCTGGATTCAAAAAAGTCATATTACACATTCGACTCCAAATATTATGTAAAATCCACCAGTTTTTGGGTTGTACTACGAGTGTGGTTACACCATGTATATTCCTAGTACTTATGAAATAAATAAATTGCCCATACTGCTCATATATCATACATTGAACTGTATGATTTTGGATTTGATAATGCCAATCCAATTGTCCAATTGTCCATCAGAACACTCGAAAAACACTAAGCATACAAAGTAGCCATAAAAAAATGGATTGTGGAGGTGGGTCGTGCACAATTGGAGGAATGGATCAGGCCAAGTAGATAGTCAGGGGTTTTTGACTATAACTTACTTACTTTTATCTGTATGATTTAAAACAAATAAATATGTATTGATGTTGGGTTAATTAAATTAAGATTGTATGTAGAATAAACAATGTAAAATGTTTCCCTCGGCACGGGTTATCCCAGTGAGGGAACATTATTATGATATATATATTTTTAAAAACACTATGTACAAGTCCAAATAAATAAATAAATAAATAATGATATTAAAGACAGCTTTTAGTGTTTAAATTAAGGTAAATAGATTACGATCACATCTACCAATCAGCATTAAATTAGCATTTTTAATTATTAATAATAAAAAGCGTAATTTTTTAGTATAAATATACCTCAAGGGCGCATATTGAGAATCTCCGATCAAAAGTGTAAAACATTTCAAAAGTAACACACACTTGCTAGTTGCGAAATTGAAATACACTTATAAGCTCTCTTTGTATAAAGAATTCTTTGTTTTCTCTCAAGACGTTACAATTTGAACGCCAATTAAAAATGTTGTCACCGCTGTCTTTTGTTCTGCTTTACGTCAAATGAATTTTTGAGAAAAGCGTCTGGTAAAAGTCGTCAACCGTCTACAAAATAATTAAATTTTAATAATTTAAGACCATACTTGGACTGGCTAAATAAGTTTCACAAGAAAATCCTTTTATTTCATTTATTTCTCAATGTTATATTATTTCTTATTAAAAGCGAAGTTTTTAGTAAAACTTTGTTATTCAGCATTTTAAAAAGTTAGCGCAAAGAAAGTTCAATTTAGGCAACAATTTTTATTTTTCATAAATTTTATTTAATCTAATTTACATAGACGGCACTTTAGTGGTGGCTTTTACGTAGTTTATAATATTCTAATCAATGAAAGAATTTTAAATCAATAATCAAAATTATTTAAAATATTCATAATAGGCACTAAGGACGACAGTTCGCCGACAAGACATTTCACCGACAGGCTATTTCTTCGACACAGCATTTCGCCGACAAGCATTTGATCGCCGAGCACTTCATCGACTAATCAATTCACCGAAATACCATTTGTACGCCAGGAGAGTACAGTCCGCCAAATATTTATTCTACAGATGTTATTCAGCGCGGAAAAAATACTTACGTCCTTACGGAGTTAACTGCTCAGTATTAATTTATGATTCTTATTAGAAATTTTGTATTTCATAAAAATTTCGGGGTAAGAGATGATTTTTTTTTTTAGAAGCGCAATATTTAAATAGAAATAATATTTTTACATTAAGTGTCGAACCCAAATTTTAAAAATACTAGTATAAAAAAATTTTTTTTAAATATCGTTTTTATTTTTCTATATAAATAAACAACAAAATATTTTGATTGCGTTTATTTATATAAAAAAATTTATTCACATATTCATATATTTTTTTTTTTTTTTAGTAGTCTTACTGATGATTTTTTTTTAATAGAGAAAGTAGAAAAAAAAAAATGCTGAATTGTAACCTGAGATAGAAAAACATTGCCATTTAAAAAGATTAGTAGTATTATTCAAAGGAAACTACTACATGTATAGAGTAGTAGTATGCAAGTAACTTACTACATGTTTGATTTTTTTTTGAATTTTTTTTTTTATTAGGTTACATTTTATTTAGTAGAAATAATAGATGAAAAAAAAAGACATACATATTTAAATAATACTAAAAAAAGTTTAAAAAAAAAAATAAAATAAAATGGCTAAAAGGATTTATCGTGCGATTGTCTGGATGTAGAAGCTGAAGAAGGCCGAGAGAGACATGATTAAGCATGATTAAGTACAACAACAAACTTGAAAAATGGTCATAAATAATAAGTTGGAATAATCGGCGTGCGTGCGTGCGTGATAAGATGTATGGAGGAAGCAAGAAAAGTGTGCCAGGACAGAGTAGTGTGGCGTTCAAACCTTTTTTAACTATCGTTTCGGGGAAATGACGTAATTGTTAGTTAGTTAGTTTTGTTCCGTTTTAGCAAACCAAATGCGATATTTTTTGTGCGAAATTAAAAATTTTAAAAAATTTATGGAAAACTCCGCTTTTTATGCCTAGCCCGTTTTTGTAATTGAATGTTTAAAAAATATCCACACCATTATATTAGTTGCATAATATAGAAGAAAGAAAGGAGAGGATTAAAAAAATAAAACAAAAACCTATATCTCGCTAAGGTTGCCTTCTGCTTATACAATATACTTATTCACCTATTCATCATATCAAATCATATCAAATCAATAATCACGATAATTCACTATTCATAAATTAGGTATGTACTGTAGGTACCTACACATTCTTTTGTTTTACCATAAACTCGACTTTACTTCATTATTATTATTATTATTTGGACAATTTATAAAGCGCTGTTTTTGCGAAAAATCGCCACAAGAGCGCTGTACAGAAAGAGGCTAGATCTCAACTTGTCCTGCAGCTACCAAGCGCATAGACGATTGGAGAATTCTAGCCCCTGATTAGAAATATCTGAAACAGATTTTAATTTTAAGTTACAAAATTATATGAAATTGTGAGAAGTAGGTAAAGTGTTTTTGTAACTGATTTTCACTAAGTAGGAGGCTTCCATCTTGCAGCTTCAAAGGCATGGATGATTGAGGATCTATCCCCCCTTCATACTACGAATCTACACTGTGTGGTATTTCAAGAATTTTTCGTGCTTTTAGTATAAATTAGAATAAGAGCATGAAAAATTTACATTGATGCACTTTTGTCCATAATTGATAAGCTTTGCATCTCTTTGCTGATTTTTCGATTTCAATTTTTTTAAAATGAAATATGTAAACAATCTTGTATTTGATACGTTAGTACCAAGGTCATCATAAAGCCTGTAAACGGATCTGTTGCAACCGTTGCATTTTTTGTGATTTTTTATTGCCTTATCCCTATGCGAACCATAAACTATCACTGCATGGCCCATGCCGCTAGAGCTTCATGTTTAATACAATGGTGGTACTTTCTATTCCTTTTTTTAGGAACATCTTTTTTACAATATCTCGGTAAAAACATTTTTTATGGATATGTATTGTTTTGCGTTGCATAAGTATTTTTTTTCCGAAAAACAAGTCAATTCGTGCCTATTTTCACCTAAAAAAAATTTTGCAAGAATTGCAGGATAATAAATATAAAATACCCAACCATGTTATAAAATAAAACAATATTGACCGTAAATGTATGATCGCAAGACGAATTTCTTGTAATTTGGCACAAGAGGTGATGTCCATAACTAAGAGTTTTTCAAATGGGTGAATTATATCTATGTATGTAAAATAAAATGAATATTATTTTTTAATCCACCTCGTAGTGAACTTAGTGTTATCACGATGGGCTACCTATAAAAAATATTTTTTTTTATGTGATACTTTGGACTGGTTCTAAAGTGTGAGATCGGCTTGCCTTCATGTAATAAATTATCTATGTACTTGTACATACACTGCACTTAATTCACCAATGGAGTGGCCTGTGTACTTTAGGGTACGGATAAGGGAACGAAAAAGAAGAAAAATTCTCACATTTTTTAACGTGAAAAAGGAAACATTTTATTCCGCATAAAAATAGAAATTTATAATTTTAATTATGGTAATTATTTGGAGAAGCACATAAATTAGTATTCTTTATGTTATCGCTAATTTCACATTTTTGCAAAATTCTTATTTGAATAAAACTATTATGAACATGAAGAGTTTAACATGTTTAATGTACATCAGCTTTATTTCTTTTTTATATCAAGAAATTTGCATGAAGAAGAAATAACAAAATCATTCGTGCAATCCGTTCGTAAATCGAATAGTTAACAAGCGAGATAAGATAATTTAAAGTTTTCGTTTTGTAAAAATTGATACCTACGCGATCCGCGATCGGTGACATGACGCCAGCGATTGCACTTCATACAAAACCGGTTGTGGTCTATTATTATTATTATGGATAATTTATAAATATAGCGCCGTTTTCGTATAAATATACCCCAAGGGCGCTTTAAATATTGAATTACACGGCTCGGGAAATTTTAAGCGAATGAAACTCACTCTGTGAGTAGAAAATACAATTAACAAAATCAATCAAAAGATTTAGATAACAAATGTTTTTTAAGTTTCTTTCGAAACATAACTTCACTCTCACAGTTGCGCACTTCAGTTGAGCATTCTAAGCCATAGGGCCCGCAACCGCAAAAGCGCGTTCCCCAAATTTTGTGTGCTGATCGCGAATCAGTATTAAAACCTTGCCTATAGCTGTAGCTGATCGAAGTGTGAGACGTCTTTCAGCTAGTTTATCTGGAATGCAAAGCTCTTTTAAATACTCTGGAGCAGCATCATGCAAATGTTTCTTTGAAAAAAAAATGCAAAAGATAAATTAAGAAATGCATAATTTTTTCAGCTTTATCTCTGATATTCAGAATTACCAAATCTATAAAAATAGTGTTAAATAAATAGAAGGAGAAAAAAGGGCCCTTTGCTCGGGTCGCAAGCTACTGGCATACCATTTTGATGAGAATTTTAATATATATATATATATATATTAAATATTTTTTTTATTTATGAGATATCAAGTTTTTATTTATGAGATATCATAAATTTGGTAGGTACTTTGGTACAATAAAAACATTCTAGTATAGTAAATTTCGCCTAGGTACGTACATGTTTTCGCTGAATACTGCTGGTTCTTCTGTAAAGCTTTAAAGAGAGGGACTAAAAATGTTTATAAAAAGAGGATACCAATTATTTGAGTAGAAGATTTGCCAAAAAGTTACCAAATAAATACAATTTTTTATTGACTACAATATAAGTATATTGTTATATAAGAAGTTGGCTTTTGCGGTGGCGGGCCCTGTGGCTTGTAATGCTCTCCTACCGGAAGTGCGCAACTGTGAGAGTGAAGTGATGTTTCGAAAGAAACTTAAGACTAATTTGCTCTCTAAATCTTTTGATTAATTTTGATAATTGTATTTTCTACTCAGAAATTGAGTTTTCATTCACTTTAAGTTTCCCGAGCCGTTAAATTTAATATTTGAAGCACCCTTGAGGTATATTTACACGAAAACGGCGCTATATAAATTATCCATTATAATAATAGAAAAACTTTCATATTATGTTGGCTGTCCAATAAATATTATTGAAAATGAAAATATTATTATGGTAGTCTGGACCAAAAGCAAGCTGTTATGCATAAAATATCAAATAATTTTTGAAAGACCATGGAATACTATACCGCGATCTCAATTGCAGTTTTTTTTAAATTGAACGTAGCTCAGCCCGGAAGATGGACACAGCAATAAAGCCCAAGAACACAGCATAATAACCCAGTAATGCGTTATCTGTTAGATTTTTTGTAAAACTACTAGTATAATAATGCGTTGTAATACGCTTAAAAAATGAATTGGGTTTTAATTTTTAAGAAATGGCAAAGGAAAAACTTTTAATCGGACCGATGCCGAGGACTTCTATTGACTGAATTTTGCTGTTGTTGCAGACCTGTGTTACCTAGAGGTAGTGGTATATAAATAATACAATCGTTATTTTTGAAATAATGTAAAATAAAGTTTTATTTCATTTTAATATCTTACATTCAGTGTTATTTTATCATAAAAAAGAACATTTTAAATAAATAGTTTAATATTATAAATAAAAGGAATGACAAAGCATACATGCGTATAAAAAGTTATATGGTAGAACAACGAAACACAATAATTTGATTGAGTTGGTATTTATTTTATAGAACTCCACATTACATGTATTATTTAAATTAGACTCGATTTTGGTTATATTTGTTTATTTTTTCGTGACAGCTATTCCACCTACAAATAAAAAATAAAATACCTACATATAACCAAAATCGAGTTTGATTGATACAATATAGCTTCTTATCTGTGTACTTGTAATGGCGATGAATTTTATATATGTATAATACTTTCACAGAACAAATGAAATTTTAAACATTATATTTACCTACATATACCTAATAATATAACAGAAATGTATTAAAAAAGGATTTGTAATGCAGAACAATATAACAATATAATAGTCACACTTATTAGAAACTAATAAAAATTTTAGACACAATAGAAGGTAGGACTACTTTAAGTATCTACATACATGAAAACTTGTTAAAGTAGAAAAATATTACATTAATTTATTCTAGTTACATGAGTTATTAATAGATTTGAGAGGTACTTATCCAAAAAACATATAAAAACACCAAATTAATAACACTAGATAACATTTTTTAAATAGGTGAAAAAGGTTGAAAATGATTAATTTTACTCAAAAGATTGGAGTAAATTATACACATGTAACGTACATAATACCATTAAATTATATTGATTAACATAAAAGTAGTATCGACAAAATTATGTAAGTATAAGCAATTTAAAAATGTATGGAATAAGTTGAAACAGGGTGATATCACCTAATATAATGAGTGAGTAATAAATTTGCAAGGTGTTCAATAAAAAAAGACATAAGTAGATAAACATACAAAAAGTTTAAAAAAATTGGTTTGTAAGTTTGGTAAGTTCATTTTGAAATATTAAGAAAAGAGTCAGAATACAATGGTAAATTGACCAAAAACAATTATAAATTCTCTGGGAGGTTAATAAAAAGAAACATCAAATATTATTAACAAAAATTCAGCATAGGTACGACATTTTAAATGTGTAAAGAAAAGCAGACAACAAATTTGAAGGTATTAGATTTCAAAAAATACATATAAAAACATGAAATTAATAACAAGTATGCATTAGTAATTTTTTAATGTGTCAAAAATAACATAATACATTTGATAGGTATAATATGTCAAAAATATGTCATATTTATAATCAATAGACTAGGCATAAGGAATTTTAAAATACGTAAATTAGAATTAATAACAAATTAGCAAAGACAGACAAAAAAATGCAAAAAAAATCTTGATTAAAAAATGTGGAAAATGTTAAAAAAAAAAAACAAAATTACACAAAAAATGTGAACACAAGGGAAAATACAAAATTTACAAGTGTTCAATAAAAAAATACTAACAAAAACAAGATATACTCGTACATGATAAAATGTTCAAAAATGTAACTGAACAAAGTTACAAAAAAAATGTTTTTACTATAAAAACAAACATTAATAATTGTGTTTAATAAAAAATCAAACAGGTCACAACAGATAGGTTTAGGTAATTACAAATCCAAAATATATAAAAAGGTTGGAACAAAAAATATCATACAAAACATCAACATTAGAAAAAATCAAAATTTGCCAGGCTTTTTACACAAAAAAAATCAATCTAAAACTGCAGGCATTCATAAAAAAATGCACAGTGTTTGACAAACAGGTAGGTAGGTATAATTAAAGAACAAAGACTGGCATAATATTAGTAAATGGTTTGATTTTTGTGCAAGTATTTATAGTGAAAACTTTCTAGAAGGAAATATTGTGCGCTATTCCTCGTAAATATTCTATTTCACTGACATAAGGAATAAAATTCGACACAACTCTAGACAACTTTGCGGCACAACATTTGTATTTTTTTTTTGTTCAGGAGGAGTCTGACCACTAAGATATTGTTCTAATCGAACTTCATTATAACTTTGTTCGCGTTTTATAGCGTTCACAAATTTCCATATGTTCGGATGCTCCGCCGATATTTGGTACTGAAAACCTCTATGCCACCCTTCTATGCTGTTGTTGGTCTTCGGCAATCCACGTTCAACGCTATCAAAGCAGTTCCACAATTGAAGCGGAAAGCGAGGAGATCTGCGTGTACCGCTTCGGCGACGGTTGAGGCGACCAATCCACGTGTCCTCAAAATAGTTGATAAATATTTCGCTCTGGGGTGGAAAATTAATTTCAAAAACTGAGGGAATAAACAGAGCAATTGAAATTTTGAAAAACTGAGCATAGCACTGCCGGCTTTTATTAGGTAGTAATGCGTACACCAAAGGTATCGATACGCAATGCTGTACACCGTGAATTGTGTACAGCTGCTGAAATAGGGGTGGTACAGTTTTAAAAGTGCCATCCGCATACCAATGGCTAGCGCTTGAAAGATACTTCATATTTTTTTCAGTTGAAAATATTATGATTCGCTCGTCCACGGGTCCGGAATCGAAAAGGAGGAAATTTTCCCCACGAAGTGTTTTAGTATACTCTCCCGGAAAAAAAATTCCTCTTCTATTATTAGGGATAGCTGGTCCAATGAAGTTGACATTTCTCACATTCCGAATCGTTCTTTTTATTGACGCTATTGAATATTTAGGTGGATACAGTTTTAAAAGTGCCATCCGCATACTTAATTTTAGCGCTTGAAAAGATACTTCATATTTTTTTCACGTTGAAAATATTATGATTCGCTCGTCCACGGGTCCGGAATCGAAAAGGAGAAATTTTTCCCCAGGTAAAACTTAGCAATAACTGCGTTGGAAACGTTTGCTGAAGCAGATGAAACGATGTAATGAGGTGAATCTCGCGAGTTAATTGATTCGCTTCGTATTTTGGATAAAATTTTATCCGCCTCCAGTTTAGCGGCATCGGCAGCATGGCAGTGATCACCAAAGATTGACGCTATAACTACGTTATTTTTTGTGGCTAAACGGCACTTGCATGGCAGTTTTTTGAAATGTTCACACCTCCAATAAATTTTTCCCGAAAACTCTTTATCTTTTACATAAGTTTTTTCCAATGATTTTGTTTTTGGTACCTTCAATAAATTTTTCCCGAAAACTCTTTATCTTTTACTTAAATAGATCCATTGAAGCACAATCTCATTTTGTTTTTGGTACTTAAATAGAACTCAGCCTCCAACGTAAATATAATATAAACTAAAGAGTCAAATATGAAAACTTTGCAAATATGTCGTTAGTTTTTGATGGAAATGGAAATATGACTGCACTTGCTCACGTGTAAAATAATACTAAAATCTTAAATAACAACTGTTCTGATGCCGACGACCAAAAACAGTAATTTAAGTTGCAATAAATCAATATTTTTTGAGTTACAGTTGCAAGAGCAATATTTTCGGTTTAAAAAACTCAGTATAAAACATGAACCTCTAAGCCATGTGTTTGTATCGTTTGTACACATGAAGCACCAAAGTATACAACGGAGCTAGCGGTAAAAGTCCTTTCGCAATTTAAAAATAACAAACTTATACCTACTAGTTTAAGGGGTCTTAAACATTTTTCAATCTCATGTGTTACGTTGTACTTAAGAAATATTTCATACTCAAGCTTACGCCCATGCCATAATACGGACTATATAAATAGCATTAAAAAAAAACCTTTTTTTTTCGGTTTTCTGTGTTAAATAAGTTTATTTGATATATTTCGAACAAAAAAGTCATAACACGATGCGATAAGTTTTAAGCACCAATGGGTTAAGTTAAAAACTGTGAATTTGTTAAAGTAAGAATGAAGTTGAAATCATATTCATAAGCTGCATAACTATCATTAATCTTTTTTCACAAATCGTCACTTAGTTTGCCACTACTACTACTACTATTACTTTCCCTTATCCGCACCCAATGGTGCATATGGCACTGCATCGGTACACGGCAGTTTATATTTATCAATTTATACATGAAGGTAAGATGATCAGTCATACGCTTCAGTACCAGTCCAAGAAATCACAATTGAATGTATCACACATGAAGTCTGCCTCGTAGCATAGTGGTTGCGCATAAGCTACTGTGCATGAGGTCGTGGGTTCGAGTTTGCAACTACAAAGCTAGAAAAGCTTCAAAGTCGATTGTCAAAAAAAAGCGATAATTTTGAAAAGCTTTTTTATTTTTATCATCTTTGATGTACTCTATATAACCATTTTTTTTTAATTATCGATACATATACCGAACAATACGTATTGCAGCCAATAGAGTGGAAGTTGGAGGAAAAAGAACAATATTATTATTTTCAAAATGATCCAATCAATGAATAAAGCAGTTTGATTGATGACTTCGAACATTTAAAAAAAATCTTATTTCATTATGAAAAATCACAATAATCCAAACTGGGTACAGATCATCAAAATATATACATCAATATGTAATGCAGTAGTTACGCGTAGTATACAATATACATATGTCGGAAAACGGTAAATTGTTTAAGAGATTTATATATAAAGTCATACGCGTTAAGCTGCAATTCATAATATAGATATTTTAGTGATCTATATCCTGGTTTAGATAAACTAGAAAATATGGTAGAAACCTTGAATAATGCAGTAAAAACCTACATGTTAAAATTTCATGACATGCGAATAGTGGTATATATTTATACTAAACCATTTTTTTTAAATATACTGGGCAAGGCTTTGAAAAAATTATAACATATCCCTACTTCAAAGAATTTTGAGGGATAACCGGGCGTTACCGATTTTTTTTAAAATGGATTCTAGAAAAAAAAATGAGAACCCTTATTTTAGGCATATTTTTCAATTATCAGCATAACTAAAGATAGAAGCAATAATAATGTTATAACAGAGCACACCTAATTCTAGGGAACTAGAGTGCAAGTTATTATTTTGATATATTACTTTTTCGCACAGAAAATAAAAACTCCATTTTGGGGCCACATTTTGCTGCTATCTCGGTTCGATGTTATAAGTATAGGGCAAAACACGATTTTTCCAGCTTCGGTATGTCTCTTAATGTTAAAAAAAGGTTTAATATATATGGTAATAAAACATTGTTGTCTGGACGGAAACCGTAAGATGTTAGTTATAAACAAATTCGACCTTGGAAATAAACTGTTACCCCAACCATTCTACGTACTTCGTGGATCATTATGGTCAATATTTATGGACTGAAGTAATACAAACAATGAACTGTAATAGTAGTTGTTTTAACTACCTTCATATTTAAGTTTAAGTAATATTATAACATTTTGTATTTTTTGTGTGTTTTAAAAATTCGACAATTTACTTCCACAGATTTGAAATGTCACTGAATTTAGGTAAACTTAACCAAAGCCGTTAAACTTTTGTTTGCTTATTATATACCTCTTTCTAATTTTTATTATATCAATATTTTTTATTTTTTTAAATGTTCGTATCAAGTACATCAAATACGATAAAATGAAAGACTTTTTGTAATTATCACTTTTTTTTATAACAATCGAATTATGAAGCTTTTTTTAGCTTTGTCCTAGTGTATAGTACTAATAGGTATACCACAAAGCGGACAATATTTTAAAATACATACACGATTTAAAAGTAAATACATACTACGTACTTGCATATTATTGTATACTAATAGTGTTATCCTTTTTATCTACTACAAACTTTTTAAATAATAATGTTTATCTATCTTCAGCTAACATTCAACAATTTTTCTTCTTTCTACCACAGTTGCGTATTTTCGATCTCCTAGTACTAGTTGAAAGTAGCCCCTACGTAAATAGAAATTGGTATTTGGATAGTATCTGTATTAAAAAACATCAGTACCTATACTTACTAAATACCTAAATAAAAAACCAAATAATATGTATGTATATGGTATATAAAAGGGTCCAGAGCTTCAAATACCTAGGAGCGTAGGTACATGACAGAAAAATGGTGGCATTCAGAAAGAATTGGGATTGCGGCTTGGAGTAGCGGGCGCCGCATTGAACAGTATGAAAGCTGTCTGGATATCGGATGTTTACTCGGTAAAAAACAAAATGCCGCCTTTATAACGCCTGCATCACACCCGTTCTCGTCTATGACTGTTAATCATGGCACCTAACCAGGGCCCAAAATACCAGACTTCTGAGTTTTGAGAATAGGTGTCTTAGAAGAATATTAGGTGTGCGGCGGTGGTTTGACTTTGTAAGGAACACAGAAGTGAGGCGACGGACACAGCAGCCCGTGGTATCTACTGGCTAGGCTTCGTATGTATCCCGAGAGCCTTAACCATGCTTGCGTATTTTACAAGGCATCAGGTTCTCAGCGTCCTGGACGTCCACTGTTGACAATTCGCCGGCACTTTGCGTCAGAGCTGCGGGACGTGGACTTGACTTGGGAGGATGCGCGGAGGCTGGCGGCCGATCGCTTGGTTTGGAGGCTGTTTTCGGAATCCATATGCTTCACATAGTGGGGCGATATGGTATGATGATGATGATGATGATATGGTATATGTACATAATATATGAATAAATTATTTTTATAACAGAACGCAATCAAAATATTTTGTATCTTATTCATTAAATAAGAACGATATTTAACAAAATGTCTTTTATACTAGCATTTTTAAATTTATGCTCCACTTCAATGTAAAATTATTTCTATTTAAATGTTGCGCTTCCTAAAAAAAAATCATCTCTTACCCCGAAATTTTTATGAAATACAAAATTTCTAATAAGAATCGTAAATTAATACTGAGCAGTTCACTCCGTAAGGACGTAAGTATTTTTTCCGCGCTGAATAACATCTGTAGAATAAATATTTGGCGGACTGTACTCTCCTGGCGTACAAATGGTATTCGGTGAAATTGATTAGTCGATGAAGTGCTCGGCGATCAAATGCTCTTCGGCGAAATGCTGTGTCGAAGAAATAGCCTGTCGGTGAAATGTCTTGTCGGCGAACTGTCGTCGGTGAAATGTGTTTCGGCCAAATGTCCGCGCACAAATTTCCGTAAACCATTAATACTAACTAAGTCTGGATAATGTATGTCATATAGTAAGGGTATATTTTACTTGTAAAGACGCGAGCTTCAGGCTGGCTTAATCGTTGCTCAAAGTTCCAACTCCACCTTCAGGCTGGCTAAATCGTTGC
This sequence comes from Micrasema minimum, assembly GCA_022494985.1. Classification (NCBI taxonomy): domain Eukaryota; kingdom Metazoa; phylum Arthropoda; class Insecta; order Trichoptera; family Brachycentridae; genus Micrasema; species Micrasema minimum. The sequence continues at coordinate 156,785 of JAGVSP010000048.1, read as the reverse complement.
TCAAAGTTACTTGTAAAGACGCGAGCTTCAGGCTGGCTAAATCGTTGCTCAAAGTTACTTGTAAAGACGCGAGCTTCAGGCTGGCTAAATCGTTGCTCAAAGTTATTTGTAAAGACGCGAGCTTCAGGCTGGCTAAATCGTTGCTAAAAGTTCCAACTCCACCATTTATAGTATAAAATTCTGTAAAAATTGTACCAATGCACCATTGGGTGCGAATAAGGGAACGCCGTATTTGAGTAGTCAAAAGAGTTTGATTAAAATATGATTTATAATGCTAAATTAAGCAACGCCCTCTAATAATAAATTGTCCACCTCGTGGTGCACGTTGTTCTGTCATGCATGAGATCGCGGGTTCGATTCCCGATGGGGCTCAACATGCAATATTTATTTGAATGTGTTTTTCACATAAAAATATTTCTTATGTGATCCTTAGGCCTGGCGCTGAAGCGTAAGACTGATCATCTTGCCTTCATGTAACAAATTATTAAGATTCGCTGCACTTGTGTATCAATGCAGTCCCTATATGCACCATTGGGTGCGGATAAGGGAGAGTAGTAGTAGTAGCTTATTAAACGACGCAACGCATAAAACTTATTTTGCCGCCTTATTTTGATTTCAACATCAAACAAAATGGAATGATATCGTAAATTAGCATGGCATGGCGCTCCTAATCGTGTTTCGTTTAGTTCTTTGCTTCGAATTAACGAGTTAAGTATCGCATTAATTACTTCAATTCTAAAATTGCCGTTGGACACCACTAATCCAATTAATACAATACATATTTAATTCAATAAACGTCCTTGTAATTACAATAGGCAGTGTTTTTCAATCTTTTTAGTTTTTTTTTCTGTCGATTGTGTAAAAAATATTTTTAAAAGGTTTAAACGACGAGTGTTTTGATTATTCAAATTAAGCGCACTAACCCAATGAATAAAGTATGTGTGTAATTTATAACCATTTATTCCAAACACTGTAAATGATATTACAGAAATAACTAAGAAATAACTCAAAATATTAGATGAATTATTATCTAGTTCAAAAATAATTAAACGAGTTATTCATGTTGACGCCGAATGATTTGTAATATATTTGACTAAAATTTAATATAAATGAATATAAAAGTTATTTATTCATAATACACGCAATCCCATTTTTAAAAACAATATTTTGAGTTAATTTTTAGTGATCACGCATAGCATTTTTCTCAGTGTAGGTAAGTTGATTTTCATGTTGGAATTAGTAAAATGGCTTGTAAAGTTTGTGAACTAAAATAACGTAACACGAACCTTACTTGTTGAGTTTGGAATAATAAACTCATTTGTAACTTGGACCGGTACAATTATTTAACAACGGAAAGGTTGCAATTAATTACATTGCTTTTAGTGGCAAACTTACTTAGATAAATGAGAGGCAGAAAGCCCGAAAAGCTTGTACAACGCGCATAATACAAATTATATGCCGCGCGCTAGTTTTGAAAATATATTTGAAAGTTCTACCTTCCAATTGCCGAAAGCTCTGTTAGTCTGAATGTTTTACTTCTCATTAATTAGACAAATCCTTGATTACGTGTTACTAGACAGTAGACACACTACTACTACTACTCTCCCTTATCTGCACCCTATGGTGCATAAGGCACTGCATTGATACACCAAGTGCAGTGAACCTCATCTCTGTAGGGATATAAAAATAAAAATATACCTACTCCCGTCTTGGGATAAAATCCAGATTTGTGTGCAAGTATTTGAACACGACCCAAAATGTTGTATTAATATTTCTGTTACATGAAGGAAAGATTATCAGTCTTGCGTTGCAGCACCAGTTCGAGGTATCACATATGAAATAGTTTCATGTGAAAATCGGGAATCGAACCTGCGACTTCATGCATGGCAGCCTAACGCACTACCGCTGCACCACGAGGTGGACTAAAATGTAAATTATTATATATATTTAAAATTTTTGTACAGAAATATTAAAACAAGTGCCATTATTCTGTGAAAAACGAGCCATCGATATTTTTTTATTATATTTTAAACATTTTGAATAAACAACAATTTTTGATCCCAAATAAGAAATATTTACGCAGTCGCCCTAGAAACAGGTACATTAACGAGGTGATCGGCAGCAGCTACCAAGAGATGAAGAGGCTGGCGGGGTACAGAACCGAATGGAAAAAGGGGATGCTTGTGCAGACCAATATTAGGATTGCAATTTGAAAAAAAATGCTATTCTAATGCCAAAGTACTTACTTACTTTATTATTTTCAATGTAAACTACAAGGTAAGACTAGAAAAAGGACAAGGCAATACAAGACGCAAGATGTTTAGTTTAGAATAAAATTAAAACTAACTTATTTTATATTTTCCAAATGATTGTGTTTCCGCGCTTGTTTCATAGTAGATTGTATAGTTACAAGTTAGTTAACTTGCGCTTAAATTGCGAGCTCACGTTTCAGTACGTAATCCCATATATTCCGCCCCCTGCATCGTGTACCGGCCGGCAGAGGCATGGCGTACTGCGCATGTCTAACTTCCAGCACTTTACTACGAACTGCAATATTACACATCATTCCAGGCCCCGTCAACTCACCGCCATCTTTATTTCTGTCGCCATATTGGAAATAGGGAGCCATTTTTACTCACACATTATTTGTATGTGTAGAAACCTTATATATATTTATTTCGTCACTGTGTTAGTGTAACTATCTTCATTATGCTACGAATGTTATAATCTGTGACATGTCATAACAAAAACAACTAAAAAACGGCAACCGCCGCATATTTAAATGCGTCTTAAAAAGATTTTACTAGTAAATAATATTATATCTGTGTTTTAAAAGTGTAGCAAACATCTGAAAGCGGCGTTTTATTATTTCTATTTAAGTATACGTAACTTCATAATATTGAAAAAATGCAGAAGAAAACGGCTTTTTGCGTAAAAGGATGCAATGATCGCAACTCTTCACGCCATGTATTGCCATCGAATTCTAAAAATGAATCTAGTTTCCGCGAATGGATTTGGAGAATAGACCGGTTTGATTTTATGTCATGGCAGTACCCGTGTGTCCACTGTTGTTCCCACTCTGCTTCTGTTGCTGTTGCTACCAGTATGTATTCTTTCTTGTCACATTCTGTACAGATTCATTTTATGAAGAATACATTTATCAGTATTTAACATAAATATGCCTATTTTTAATATGTTGATATTTTTAATAATGATTTTAAAAGTAATGAAGTTGTAATTTGAAAAGTTAGTAAAATGAGTTTTTTTTAGGCAAAAGAAAGCCCATACTAAGCTACATCGGTGAATGCAGTGTTTCCAACCTTACTCCAAAAAAAGAAGAAACTGTACAAGAAGGTTTTGGAGACCCGCGGCAGCTTAGATATGCTCAGCGAAAAAATTCTACGTTCAAGGAAAGACTGGAAGCTGCTCATAGGTATAAGAATTAGTACGCATTTAGAACAACATCTTTCAACTCTCAATCAATTGCAGCGCGATTCGTCATGTCTCAAATGAAGCAGTCAAATAAGTTTAAAAGGGGGAGGCGCTACTCTCGTAAAGATTAAAAAGCGTTAGCTATTGCGCTTTATAAGGAAGGCCCCAAATGTTACAGGCTGCTTGCTAGGCTCTTTACATTGCCATCTTCTGTCACGTTAAAAAAAGAGCTAAATTTAATCAATCTCAAACCGGGAATTAATGAAAATATTTTTGAAAATTTAAAAAAAAAAGTAGAATCAATGACGAAGAAGGAGAAATACATAATCATAATGTTTGATGAAATGAGTATTGCGCCACATTTAACATTTAATTCTAGATTTGGGTATATTGAGGGTTTGAAGATATGGGAAACATAAGAAGAAAAAAATTTGCCGACCATTCATTGGTGTTTATGATCAAAGGGCTCACAACCCCCTACAAGCAGCCTGTTTATTTTTCATTTTTCGAAAGTGGAGCAAAGTTTTCTGATTTGAAAGACATTGTTCAAAATGTGATAAGTAAATTAATTGAGTGTGGTCTCATACCTGTCGCTACTGTTTTGCGACCAAGGAACCACAAACAGTAGAGTCATTAAAGGATTACTCGATGACACAAGGTCTTCGTGCCTTCGTAATAATGTAGATTATAAAGGCGGGTATTTTATTGTTAATGGTCATAAAATTTTTCCTATGTTTGATGCTCCCACCTTTTGAAGTGTGTACGTAATAATCTTCTAGATAAAGATTTAAAATTCACTGAAAATGGCATTGAACGTTTAGCATCCTGGGACAATTTAATTACAGTTTATAATTTAGCTGGCCAAACCAAGAAAGATTCAAACGATTATGCCGAATTACTGATTTACATATATTACCTAATAAAATTAAAAAGATGAAAGTCAAATTAGCCAGTCAAGTCATGAGTGACAATGTCTCAGCTGCTCTAGAAATAATTAGTGATTTGCATCCTTCAGATTTTACTAAAAAACCATTGGACACTGCCAAATTGCTACAATTTTTCAATTACCTTTTTGACAGTGTCAATGGATATTCGAGATATCCTGTGGGAGGTAAAACTTACCGAGTTGCTTTGTCCAGTGACTCCCCACACAAAGAGTTATGGAATAAAAAGTTTAAAAAGTTTTAAATTCAATGAAATTTGTTAATAAATTAACTGGATCTGTCATTAAAACTAATATTCCGGTTTTGAAAAATTGGATTTTTTCTATTCATGCGATCCTAGATTTATGGTGCCACCTCAAAAGGTGTGGGATTAATGTTTTAAGACCTAGAGACTTAAATCAAGATCCGATTGAAAACTTTTTTGGTTCTATAAGAAGTCGTGGCGTTCATAATCCGTCTGCCACTTTGTTCACTTGTGCGTATAAATCCCTACTTATCGGAAATCTTGTGTCATCGCATTCTCCTGGTTCCAACTGTGAACTCGATAATAATACACCTTTGTTGACTAACGTAGCTGATTTTATTTATTCGCTGGTACAACTCCACAAATTGAAAATAATCATTCTTTGATAATTAGCATTCCTAATTTAGAAATTGCATTTAGAAACATACGGGAATCAACTAATTCAAGTGGTTTTAGTATTGACAATTATGTCGCTGGATTTATTCTTAAAAAAATAATGAAAGTAGTTATAACTTGTACAAACTGTAAAGATAGTTGCATTGGAAATCCCTTCGAGTCAACAAACTCTTTAATATTATCGAGGGAATACTCGTTAAATAGATTAAGCCTTACCTTATCCTTCTAATAATTTTGTATACAGTATTTTAGAAATTCATTACGTAACCGAGTATTTACTAGCTGAAATGTGCCAAGATATTTGTTTATTAGATACTGTCAAAGCCACCGTTTTAGCTTCTGTAAACTTTAATTGGATTAATTGTGAAGAGCACATAAATACATTACCACAAGTCATTGTAAAATACACCGTACCTTTTATTATTTATGCCTGGTGTAAAGATATTAACAATAAATTACGAGGAAAAGACACCAGGACATACACTGGTAATGATTGTATGAGAAAAACTCACGATGGAACGGTATGTTAAATATTCAAAGTTTAAAAAAAAATATTCCGTTGTTGGCAGCTCATAAATAAACAAAAATATTTTTCCACCATCATTTTAGATAAATTATGCTGGGTTGTTTCATCATTAGTAAAAGTTAAAAATCGAAAGTAAAAGCATACATTTCAAAATAAGCTACTTTTTAGTATGGAGAAAAGAACAAATTTTAACTATTACTTCGGATTTTTTACATTTACTGACGATCAAACAACCCAGCCTTAGATGTGTTTAAAATATTTATTATGCCTCAAGTTGTTTTTTTTTAAAATTTAGTTCAGTATATACCTAATATTACTTTTTTTTTTTGCATTATGTGATACTTTTATTTAATTTACGTCGCCTTGGTGGTCAAGAGAGCTAAGCCACACATGTATTGTTTTGAGAAAATGAACAATGAAGTTTTAAGAAACATCAAAATTATATGGAGAATCGCTTGCCTCTTTTCACACTTTAGCAAAATTCAGTATTCTAACAATGTAATATCACTTAGCTCTCTTCATTACTATAAAGTATACAGTTCTCTGATTAACAAAGCGTAAAAATATCATTTTTTGAAAAATGTGGGTTGACTCTTTGACCACCAAGGTGGCGTTTTTTATGTCTAGTCTAAATTATCCTTAGTATAACTTTCAATTCTTCTTTCTTTTGGTTTTGTTTTTGTATCATGTCTAATATATTAAATTATCCTTAGCATTAATTTCTTCTATCAATGTTTTTTGTTTTGTATTATGTCTACTACATTAAATTATCCGTAGTATAACTTTCAACTTTTTTTTTCATTTTGTTTTGTTTTGTATCATGTTGAGTGTTTTTTTTATCCTTAGTATAAATTTAATTTGTTTCAATAAATGTTAGTTTTGTATTATGTCTACTATACATGCATCCTTTATAATACTTGTTAAATTATAAAGCTTTATTCTTATTACCTTGCGTATAATAATAACCAGTTTTGTTAAAACAAAACTGGAATAATAATTTTGCTTATACATTTGCTTTGTGAGATTTTAAGCTCTTTTTAAAAAGATATATAAATTTCTCAAGTTTCTACTCTTATTAATATTTAAAAAATTTATAACATTTAGTTTCTCCCTATTTAGATATATATCTATTTGAATATGATATATAATACATATGTACTAATTTTATTTTCAATAATTCTCTAATTATGCATAATGTAAATCCTATTCGGTTCTGAAATATCACATGAATACTGCACTGCTATTTTTTATAACCTCAAAAGAATATTTTTCTTTTCAAATATTCCCAAAACAGAAACATCTATCAGCTTTTTTCTGTTTATAATGAGTTAGTAGTAAAATGTGTACAAATTTTTAATAAATGTTTACATTGTATATTACAGAACTAATGGGATATTTTGGAGGTGAAATGTTCTGGATGTTCACCACAGGTGTGGCGGGGTTGGGGCCACATTCTTTGTAATGTAATTTAACATTATGTAATTGAAATTCACTTATCATTAAATTTACTTATCAAGTACTTCCAAATAATGATTTTTAATTTCTTTTTTCAACCAAAAAATGTCTAAATCAATGTGCGTTTTTGAAATGACTGCTAAAATATTAATAACTATTATGTGATTTGTTTATATCGGGCACTACATACATTTATTTGTAAACTCTTGTGATCATTTCTAACTGTCAACCAGCTATCACGGACCATTTTGATTTTGACATTTGTTAACCCTTGTGAGGAAAGTGGAAGGGTCGAAGGAGGGGATAGGGGAGGGGGATTCATAGACAATATTGCGTTCATACTTAATTAATTTATGGCTAATTAATTTCCTGATATTTGAGTAAGAACCGATTCATTTTTTTTCTTCTATAAAATATTGTCTTGTCTGTGAAATCTCACACAATCGACGGATAATCATTTTCTATGGGGAAGAATCAGAGTTGTTCATCTATAAGTATATAATCTGTGCATCATTCTATACACGAAACACGTTAGGCACAGATTGCCTTTCCTAATGCCATCAAAATATTATATACTTAACTAATCACGTTAAGTTGATTCTCCCACGTGATTGCCTTGTTATGCAAAATACAACTACACTCAAGTTTAGTATAATAATAATTGACATTTTATTGGAAAATGAAGTCACCGTGTCAGGATAATCAGCCATATTGAAGCTTGAGAAAAAAATGCAAATTGTAATATATTTAAATATTTATTTATTAAATGAACTTTACAAATGAAACAATGATAATAGTAACAACACAAAATATAATATTAATAATATTAAAAACGAAGTGAAAGATTAAAAATAAGTTAAAATAAGTACAGGTCTCAGTAAGCTGTGAATGGAAATAAATACGAATTAAACAAGTCGTTCTTTAGGAATAACTATTTTATTCGCGTTAAAAAGCATTATTTTTTTTTTGTTTTAGAAACCTTGTTCAGCGGTGCGATTCTACTAAGGTTAAGACACTTCTGCGCATACGAATTCAGTACAAAATCGTATGCGCAGTAGTTGGAAAAAATTAACAGAATCGAAACGCTGATGACCAATAAATTGAGTCGAATGCGCAGACAATTTTTTTTTTAGTTCCAATTTTCGCATGCATGAAATAAGTACTAAATTATGTAGTTATTCTTCCTTTCACATTCACATTTCACACACACAATTCACAAGTAACCTGTTATTAATTAAAAGAGTGTGAAAACTCACAGTTTTTTTTGCAATAAACTATATCCTGACGTCTTCCAGTCTTCAGTCATGTTCATGTTCGATATTCCATGATCGTATCGACGATCACGCACGAACGTTTAATCGGTTCAGCTGCCTCCAATACTAGTACTACATAGCCGCCAGCAATATAAAATCCTGCTCAATTTCCGAACTGAACCATTTCTCTCCATCACTTGCAACTTGTATCCTTTCTCTTGTATCGTCTTTCGCTGCGGAAACATTTTATCTAGACATGTGGAAATATTAACTGACTAACGCAATTCGACAATACGGGCGTTTCTGGTTTATTTTGATTAATAATTATTAAGTGTGTGTATTCGGATTCTGCAAGATCATCCTACGATTAGAATTAGCCATAGAAAACGTCTTATTCCTGTATTATGTATTTATCGTATATTATGTAAATTATTCTCAATATCGGAATCGTGTGCTGGATTTTTATTACTTAATTGAAACTACCGATCTCGATTTTATTTTAGGGGTGTTTAACTATCAGCTCTTGTAATATTATTTCAAATTATATTATAGATACCATTTGATTTTTCATGAACGATTGAACTAAAATTAAATAAATCGGTATAGTTAGACCCGGTACACATAAGGCGCGTTTTAAGAATATAGAGGTCACTCAAAGGTGTACACATTTAAGCGCGCGCTTCTCTTTGTTACTAAAGCGCCTAATGTGTACCGGGCCTTTTAATTACTCAAATTCAATTTAGTTTAGGTACATAATAAATTATTAACAACTATGCTTATTTAAAAATTTAAAATGTCTGATAACACACCAAATAAATATTACAATATTATCAGGAATACAGGAAATTATGTCGGTATAGATTTGGATAGACATGGATAATCCAAAACAACCTTCTTTAGTTTATGGGTGGAAAATTTAGCACTTAAATATTTTGTATCCTCTTTGATTATCTGTTTTGTTATATTGTATTTTTACTACTTCTATGAACAGTAATAAAATAAATGCAAACAAATAGTAGAAACACACGTTTTAGCAATCCATAGATAATAATGTAGCAATCTGAATTCCTGGTAAATAATATTTTTATTGCAGGGATTATACCTTTTGGGGATTTAGTCCTAGTATACACCGCTACTATCACAGTATTTCGTACGATCGATGCAAATGTTTTGTTATTTCAGTTTTTTTCCCAGAACAAACCATTCTAGAGAGAAGGACATTGATTTTATATTCCTATAAAATTGTTGACATACACTTATGCACATTGCAAATAAACCACCAAAACAAGCAATTTTTCAAAGTACACTGTAAGTATTTTAAGAAAAGGTTGATATTCTTGTAAGTAATTTGTATAATCCAAGTATTTACTAAAATAATTTTGGTTAATTGATGCGTCTAAACTGATTCTTCGTGGTCAAATATTACGATAGAAAATAATATCAATATTTAAAAGATAACTTAATGGTATCGTAATGGTTAGTTGGGGAACAGTTTCACATTACCATCAGTCTTCTCGATAATTTAACATGACCGATATATCGCGGCCCATCTCGCGATAATAAATTATCGTTAGTTAAATTTAAATTTATTTCAGTCGATTTTGCGGTCAGTGGTGTCCCGTACTATATTCCTCTACAATCTACAGCTTGCATAATAATTGTAGATATTTAGGTACTGCACTATTTGTAATGTCCTTTTATTCAATCTACTCTATTTAGAATAATAGTTTAATAAATGTTTTCAGAAAACTAGTTCTTCTTTATGTGTATTAATATTATCTAATCCTGTTTCTTGCTGATAGCGAAGAGGAGCTGCAGTCCTTGGTCACTAAGGTTTTCAATGTGTGCAAGGAGAGTGATTTGTTAATGAATGTGGAAAAGTCAAATGTGATGGTTTTTGAAAGAAATGTGAAGATGACCGTATGTAATATTATAGTAAATGGAGACAGATTGAAGCAGGTTGAAGAATTTGTATATTTGGGAAGTATGTTTACAAGAGACGGAAATGTGGATAAGGACATTGAGAGAAGGGTTAGTGCCGGAAACAGAGTTAATGGTGCCTTTAAATCGATAGTGGCAAATAAAAACTTATTGAAAGTAGCAAAATTGGCAGTACACAACGAAGTTCTGGTACCAACCCTTATGTATGGTAGGGAAGCGTGGTGTTGGGAAAAAGAAGGATGAAAGTAGACTGAATGCTGTTGAAATGCGATCTCTCAGGCGAATGTGTGGTAAGACTATGTATGATAGGTGTACAAATGTCGAAATTAGAGCAGATTGCAAGGTTGAGATAAGCATTATCGATAAAATTAAGAAGTTTGGTCATGTGGAGCGAATGAGTGATTAAAGAACGGCTAAAAAAAGTTTAAATGCAAGTGTGCCTGGATGTAGAAGCCGCGGAAGGCCGAGAAAGACATGGCTTGACCTGGCTAAAAGTGGTCATGTGAAAAGTCGGAATAATCTGCGTATGTGCATGAGAAGATGTATGAATGTAGAGAAAGCAAAGGAAGTCTGTCAGGACAGAGTGGTATGGCGTTCTATCCTCTCTGCCTATCCCTACGGGGAAATGGCGTGATGGTTAGTTAGTTAATCCTGTTTTTAGGGAAAATAATTAAAAACACATCAAACATTATCCTGTAGGCTTAGCATACCTAGCAAACATTATCCTGTAGGCTTAGCACACCTAGCAAACATTATCCTGTAGGCTTAGCACACCTAGCAAACATTATACTGTAGGCTTAGCATACCTAGCAAACATTATCCTGTAGGCTTAGCACACCTAGCAAACATTATCCTGTAGGCTTAGCACACCTAGCAAACATTATCCTGTAGGCTTAGCACACCTAGCAAACATTATCCTGTAGGCTTAGCACACCTAGCAAAAGAAAACCAAAGCAATACGTAACAGCGAATATTGAAAACATTATAATGGCTCCTATTGACTTAGCCAGCGAAAATCTCACTTGTCATATCTTTTCATCACATTGATATTTTTAATTTGTCGGATGTGCTTTTCAGAAATCTACCCCCTCCACCGATTTTGGTGTGATGGTACACATGTCTAGAGCCAGCTAACGACATAATATTATATATATATTTTTTAAATTTAAAACTTCATGTACAATTACATAGCAAAAGTACAAGGGCGGGCTTATTGCTTTGGAGCAATATCTTCCAACCACCCCTCAGTTATTTAGTGATGATTTTTATTGTACCGAGTATTGGTGGAAAGACACGGCTTTAAAATTACAAAGCATTACTTACAAGATTAATAAACTACTACTACTACTACTACTACTACTACTACCCTTATCCACCACACCCAATGGGGTGCATAGGGCACTGCATTGGTTCACCAATTACTTACTAAAATATGACTGGGGAAATGGAAAAGAGGAAGGAAGGAAAGGGATAAGGAAGAGGATGAATGAAGGATGTTTTATATTATTAAGCTCATTAAGCTCTGGGCACCTATGCAGTGCGCAGAGACTAAAGCCCACTTTATACGGGACAGAAAACTATACAGTTTCTTGTGCAGTAACCCTTTGAGTGCCAAGGTTTTTTACTCATATATACTTAAAAATGCCAAGGAAATTTTTGTTTTTTTTATTATTTTACCCTTGTCTTGAAAAAATAACTGTTTCTGTTAACTTATAATGTTTTCGGTGTTTCCTTTATAAAAACTTGTACAAAGGAAATAAAATGCGAAGAAAATTATGGAATGCCGAGGCGCGCGATCGCGCGAATCCTTGTTTTTTGCGGTACTTTCAAATACATCTTAGTTTTGTATGCTAACCGCCCTAGTACTCACGAATTATGGGTTACGTCATTTTAGTGAATATCGGGTGCCAAATACAACAAAATATCCTATAAATGCACAATTCACATTGTGTGCACGCCATGATCGGAAAACGCTCTCCCGCACAACTAAGTGTAAGTTTGATTCACTATAGACTTATTGTCCGGTAAAGTGGGGTGAGGTGGGACGAAAGGGTAGCCGGGGCCCCCTTCCGGCGCCCCAGTGGCTACCACACCCCCACTACCCTAAACAGGCGGGTGAGTGGTAAACTCGACTTGACCGGGGTCAATTTCCGGGAACAACTCAAGTCAATCTACTTAGTTACAAGTACCACAATATTTCTTTCTATTGCGGAAACTAGCTCACCACTACTTGTAGGTACACATTTATTTTATGAAAGTGCGGTGATTTTCGCTTATTATTTTTTAAATCGACAGGCTTAATTACAAGCCCTTATGGGGTGGCATTGAATGCGTAGTTATAAATTAATAAATAATTAAAACAATTGTATAAAGAATGATCTAGATCCATGCAGACATAGAAATTGAATCAACAACTACTAACTTTGCGCTGGGAGTGATATCATTTGGTTCCTAATTAAAGGCTTTAGAGGTTTTGTTGTAAATTCTGATGATTCTCCGTAGGGGTGAAAATAATCCAACGTTGGCTCCAAAGTTTCCCTAAGCAAAGATATTTTTTGTACGTAAATCACGATAGCTAATATATCTTGGACATCAATATGGTTATAATATATGTATAACATATTATTTTGTAAAGAAATATTGTTATTGCAAAATATGGAGAGTCAGTTGGGAATTGAAATCTAAAGACACAACGTTAACTGAGACCAACACACACTCTCAGGTCTCTTCAAGAATACTTGATCCAGGCTTTCGCACTTTCGACTAAAATTGCCCAATAAGGGAAGAAAAACGGTCTGCAAACAGTACTAAGGTAGTAGTTCAGTTCGGAATTTTTATTTCCTCTAGAAATCAAATGCAGTCCAGTAAACGCTTATCACTTTTTTTCTGCACAAAATTTTAAAAAATGTACTCAAAGTATTAAAAAAGCTTTACTTTGTCGGCATAAACAACAACTTGTGTAAAATAAAAAATAAATAAAAAATCAGCCTAGTTTGCAACGAATTTACGTAATCTTTCATATTCCATAGTAAATAGGCTTGTGGAAATAGTCTAAAAAGACCCTTATCACCGTCTTAACGCTTAACCACCTTGTACCCCGTTGGCGTACTGAACTTAATAGGTAGTCAAGCCTCAGGATAATAAGGTGGTATCGTGCCTCGTGCCGGATTTCAGTTATGAGATCCTTTGTTATCTTCCCCATTCTATTACAACTTAAAATGTATTTTCTACCACAATATCACCGTAATAATTCAGTACAATGTGTCCTAAAGTGTATAGCAAATATAATAGAAGGCAATTTAGTAGAATTTCTTAATACGTACAAACTATTCTACCGTTGAGGTTTTTCGGTCCGCTAAGAAAAATATGAAGAATAATTACCAAAATCATTCGCTAGCGAGTGGAGGTAAAATCGTGTTAAATAATGAAGTAATCGCTGCATTGGTTGATTTTCTGGTCTATTTCCACAAGAAATAATAATTTATAAAAATAATATGAATGTAAATCTCTAAAATATTGTTATAATCTAATGCGCACTTTATACGGGACCGAAAACTGTACAGTTTCTTGTTTAGAAAAGTGTACAGTCTGTCAAAAGACACGCTAAATATGTTTATTTTTTAAAGCGCGGTCGTTAGTATTATCGTATGTTTGCACATAGGAAATTGTTCATATAGTTAAAAATGTAAATAAATGTTATTTGTATTTCACGTTTTTAAAAGCATTCAAAATATCAATACTTAAATATTTACATAAATAACATTAACTGTCGGGTCAGCCAAACGTCGCGCCGACCATTCAATATTCCATATAGTTTTCGCTTTTTACGGGATGGTTTGCAAACTGCCCAAGAAACTGTACAGTTTTCTGTCCCGTATAAAGTTTGCATAAGTTTACCGAAAATTCCCTACAAATATACGAGCTGTAGCCTATGGCTGTATCGCCATAATATTGCCAATATTTTGACGATTTGTCCGTGACGTTTCATCCCTTTACCCCTAATTCCATTACTTATTACATTATTATTGTCTTGGGGATATTGATCGTTGCGCTCACAGAGTATGCGGGAGGAAATTGCATTTGTTTTGCACACCCCTCGTATTTCTACGTTTTTGGTTATTTCTGTCACCCCAAGCAATAAAAGGAATCATAATTATTCTACTATGTTGTGTAATTTAACAATATGGGCTAGCTCCTCTTCCTTAGATGCTTTACAAACAGTGTTTTCGCCAAAATATTATGTTACAATATTTATTTTAGTCATTTTGTAAAAGAAACATCTTTTGATTAAAAAAATGACTCAACACTGGAGAAAGTTACGTTAAATTGTAAAACCTTTAAAATTGCCATAAAATAGTTTACATAACAGAATACTTTATATTGTGTTCTAGAAATAATACTTGATTTTTAATAGTGAAATTTTTATATGATTAAAATATGTAATTTGCATTTTAAAAACCCCATAGAAACTATAGAAACTGCCCTTTTTTTTATTATGCAAATAAAGGCGTTAAGTTTATATTGTATAAAACTTCCTGCTTTCATATTTAAATGGAGAAATATTTGTATTTTCTAAGGGTCGCTCGCCGCTTTATTTTTAAAAAATAAAGGTGTAGGTTCTACGTTATAAACAACTTCACCTCCAGCCAACATACTTTAATATAAGCAATATAAGCTTGGGCCACTAAATCCTTTACCTCGCCCTCCTCTCTCCTGACTGATTAAAGGCTATAATTCGATCATTCTTTTTATGTTAAGCGAAGCGGAAGTGTATAAAATATGCACAAATAAATAATACACAGAAAGCGTGTTTCCTATTTTGTAGGTTACGTAGGCCGTTAGCTCGGGTCAATTGACCTTAACAAATAAGGGTTAAATCTTGTTCATGTGTTATTTCGTCTTCTCGGCCGTTCACCCTTTTCAATGCCCTTCTTTATCGATTTCATTATCTTTCACAAACATTATTGATACATTACAATATTAATTGATTGTATATTATGTTATCGTTTTTACCAGATACATTTATTGTGAAAAAGTTTGATGAAAAAATTATGTTTATTCAAAGTATTGTATTTAAAAAAAAAAAATTTTTGCTGGTCGTAAAAAACAGCCTTGTTTGAATATGTAAATCAAGTTGTAGTAGACAAATATGTGTACTTAAGTCGTAGCATAGGAATTGTAAGCAGAATTCTGTGCTCTATCATTGAACCACAGCACAGCTTTAAAACATATCTATTTTTACAACGTTATAATAAATCTAACTCATAACACATTATTAACTAACCGAAATCAGTTTTACTGTTAACACATTGTAATATGTCTTTTTTATTTTACATTAAAAATAATGCGTATTGTTTTTTTGATAATCGATAAAGTATTTATCAATATACCATATCCGCTCCCTATGTGGAGCATATGGCCAAGCGATCAGTCGCCAGCTCCCGTGCATCCTCCCAAGATATTATGTATTACCCTCTCAATAAAGTATTATGATAGATATTTTAAATTTATTATTTCAAAAGTAAATGTTTGACATTCGCTGGGTGTTGATTAAGGGATGACTCACCTTAAAACCCCATGACCAATAGTGTGGGTATCCGAGTTCCATATTGTGTTATGAGAAATAGGGGTGTGTAGAACTACAACTCGCTTCCTAACTTATAACTTCTGTCGAACTCAATTATACAAACTCTACCCACCGCATTTGGACCGTAATGGTAATGAGTAATGGGGATTTTTGGATTTGTGTTGATTAGTTAATTACCCTGGAATGAGACCATCACATCTTAATAATTGGTTATAACTACGTAATTTATGGTTAATTATGGTTAAAATTACAAAGGTATTTTATTTCATTTAAATTTAAAATTACGCAATTTCTTCCTAATAATTATTAACTTTTTTCGGTATATTTAATTAAACTCTCCAACGAAGAATAAAAAAGCTCTTGGTGGTTCAAGGGCTGACCCCATGAGTCAACATTTACGCTAAGTTTCAGGCATTTTCGTTTTCAAAAGGCATAATTTTAATTTCGCGTGCTGATTATCTAAATCCTTTTACTTTTCTAGTAACCTTTACATAGTGATTATAAATACATTATTACTTTCATTATGATATAACGTACCTAGAAAAAAATACACTGGAATTAGTTACTTGAAAACAACCAGCATATTTATAAAATAATAATATAATAATAATAATAAATGCGGACAATTTTTAAAGCGCCGTTTTCGTGAGTAAATTACTTCAAGGGCGTTGTACAAAATTAAGCTACTTAACTATATGACCGGCTGCTACGAAGCGCCTGGCCTAAAAAAATATAATGCATAAAAACCTATAAATCGTGTTGGCCTATGTCGTGCCACTAGTTTCGCATTATAAATTTATCCCCTTAAAATTACTTCTCATAAGAACGAAAATATATATAGGTATACTTTTAAATTCTATTATTGTGTCTCCTGAATGTGGAGCATGTGGACATCACTAGATCCCTCCAGGAGACCCTATCGCCGGCCAGCTCTCTCGGCCCGCATCCATCAGCTCCGCCGAGTTGGAACTTTTGTAAGATGGTCATCGACGATCCACCCAGCATCAAGTCCTAATAAAACTTTTCACGGTTTTGTCACTAAGCTGGTTTTATTAATTTGGCCAACCCTGTTTCCGCAGTATCGTTTATCACATTAGTCAGGGTCAGGGGACAGTCAGACCCCCGCACTCGGCACTCGGCACTCCGGACATGTGTCGTCCGCGTGTGTCCGCCTTCCACGTCACCCCAAACTATTTTTATTATTGTTCTTGTGACATTTTGGGTCTGGGATGTTTACACATCGGTTCTTAGGACAGGACATATATATACTAGATTGGCGTAAAGCTGCGAAAGTCCGAAATGGACTGAAATAAGTGGAAGTGTAAAGTATTTTTTATTTAACTAAAAAGCGTTTCTTAACCTCGGGGGTCGCGACAACATTTTGGGCGTGTTCACAAATCTGAATTTTATCCCAAGACGCTACCATAAAATAATAAGCGGAATGGGGAATGTTGTAAAGGACGTACATAAAGTGACCACTTAACCCAGCCAATGACAGGTCATAAGCTCTGTAAATGCTCGAATATCCATATGGTGTGAAGATCAGTCTGAAGATGCCCCGCACTTTACAGGGTGAAAAATAGCGCTAAGCATTTCCAACATTAAACTTGTTTTTGGAAGATGTCTGGTCAAAATAAATATTCCACAAAATAATCGAGAAATAGTTGGAAGTGTACCAAGTATTTTTATTTAACTAGTTATAATGAAGAATTTCGGGAAGTTGACCTAAGTATGGGTAGCGTCAAATTAATGAAGTTAGTAGTACGAAGTGACCTATGCTACTATACTCTTCAACTTCGGTCAACTTTAGAATTTTGGATCAATCATCCCAATCATAAAATAGACTACCTACCTAATTTGTATAATAACGTTTTTATGGTACGTACATCTCAAGAGCACATTTCAACAAACAAGCACAAAAACATTTTCCGATAAAAAGCTCTTTTGTTAATATTATCTGTATATTACGCGCAGGTAACTTACCTATCCTCATTAATTAAAGAAATGAATAGGAGTAGAGAAGTTTGCATGTAATAAAGATTGTTAGCGTACGAATATACATACAATAACTATCTATATGATGTTTATATCTATATGGATCTAGGCCAATCTGGTAGCAAAGCAATAAGCTCGCTCTTTAGACATGAAATCACGGGAATAATACTCGTAATTACTGGATTATGGCTGCTATAAGAACATTATGGGATTTATAATTCATGATTCCACTGAATTGATTATGTGCTTATGTTTAATTTAACTCGCAATACACCCGCCTATATACCTAGGCAAGTACGAAACTGTTATTTAAATAAAGATTATGTGATAGATAATAAATAACATCTCAAATATATATTATTTTCTTTTCTCTAAAACTGATATTTGGACAATTGCTAATCTTGACATGCTAATACTTGTCTTAATAAAGTGTGCTTTAGATTAAACCCACACAAATATTGTGTGACTATTGAATTTTAACATGAATTATATCCACTATTCTGTTATGGTATTTTGGTTATTAAAAAACGGGTTATGCAAAAACGGCACATTAGTTTTTTACGATAAAAATTCAAACTTCCACCAAAAACTTTCATTTAAGTAACGCAATTTACTTTGTTACTCGTATATAATAATATATTTATATTATAAGTATAATATGTAGGTACACACCTATCATATTGTACCGCTTTTTTGTGTTTTGGCGCTGTTTAAAATTATAACTGGACCCTTTCTTGATCGATAGTAAATTTCACACTGCAGAGTAATTTAAATAGTTTATTTGTAATAATTCTACTCGTGATATTATAAACGTGGAGTCGAATTAAATTCGTGATAAGAGCATTAAAAGTTTTCTACCACAAAGTAGCTAAAAGCTCTGTCGGTCGGTGGGTAGGTAGGTACTCGTAATTCGGGTATAGCGTGCTGGTGATTGGATTTATTAGTTAGGTAGTCGGGAGTTGAAACAGTTACCAGAAAGTAGGTAAATGGCGGTACAGGAGAACTTTGTGATTCAATTTCAGCGGAAGAAATAAAATGTACTCAAAAGTCAGGAAACTCATAAATTATTTTCTCCTTCAAAACTTTTTACGACGAAAGTATGCTTTGAACCGAGTTATTTTGACATATTTTTTTACTTCATTTTCTTAACTTCGTATATATTAACTTAATTTATTCGATTGTCATGGTTTACATCATTTTCTCTTTTAATGTCAACACTTTTGATTTTCGTTACAAATTACATCACAAAATATGTACAATGCATGCACCGGTGTTCGCAATCAAAATTGTCAAGGAATCTAGTTGATAATATCAGTACAGGACTGTGTTATTCATTTCTTTCTGTACACACATAAATTGATACAGATTTTTATGTAAGTAATAAATTTACTGATACTCGATATTGTGATAAGCCAAATACAGGAACAGTTATAGTATAGTGCAGTTTAAAAAATATTTGAAGGGAGTTAGTTAGGAGAAAACAATGAATGTCTGCAACACACAAATGTGATTATTGAGATAATTTTATTTTAAACTTTGACACCAAATAAAACATACATACATGAAACATTCAAATAAAACAAATTAATAATTTTTATATCATGGTTATATTTATTAAATAGAATAACAAAAATACTAATTTTCAAGTATAAAAATAAAAACGGATTTGGTATTGTTTGTCGATGGGATTTAGTACCAAGTTACCCACAAGTATGGGAGGAAACAGGGCATGTCCTTAAGCTATTGGATGAAAACAGTTTTTTGCTTAAGTGCTTCTCATATTCTAATAGTGTACATATTATTGAAGTGTTTCTGACAGTTTTGGTACATATTTTAGAGCTTCTTTTTATGTATTTCAGTGGTTTAGTTATTCAATGTATTTCTCAAAGTTTTTTTTCTTGTGAGAAAATTCGGCATTTGCATGGAAACCGTAAGATTTTCAACCAGTCTGTTAAACACATTGCATTCTTAACTTAATTTAATTGTTTTGTGTTTGCTCCTACTCCGGTCAGAGTTATCACTATTCTTCACTTGTGCTGCCATAATATGGCAGATTGAAGAGGCGCACGACACGCTCCTGGATTCTCTTGACACGTTCCACGATACAAGTATACAAAATACAAAGGCTACACACTCTATCTCTATAGTCCATAGTCTAGGTCTATAGGACTACTATAGACCGGGGGCACACTGGCACAGCACAGCGCAGCTCCCGTATTCGTATTGACGAGGACGGGCCATAAATTACTCCAACTGCCATACCAGGGGTGGGCACGAGGAGCACGAGACCATGTGGACCCCCGCCGAATATAAGGGTGGGGTGATCAAGGGTGATTTAGAACTCTCGACTTTAAATTTGTATTTATTTTCCAGCATGAGAAAAAACATGTACATTCCATATTATCACCTTTCTGTGCTAAGCGAAACGAATTTATTTAAAAATCATAGTCCATTTTTAAAAGAAAATATTATATCTATCCTATTGGTGCACTGAGACCTGTCCAGTTTGCAGTTCTACATTGAAACAAGTCCCCGCAGTCATTTTTATCTCGACGGAGTCAAATTTATTAATTTTTTGTAGGTATACTGTTTTACTAGTGTGTACAACTAACTATCCATCATGCCGTTTCCCAAAGAGGTAGGCAGAGAGGATACAACGCCACTCTGCTCTATCCTGGCACACCTTCAGCTTTAACTTCTTCTACCTTTATGCATGGTCTCATATACGCACGCCGATTATTCCGGCTGATATATCCATTTTTCGGCGTTTGATTACAACTTTCTACCATACTTTGACTTTTGTTTTGATTTTTTTCGGGTGCATCAGCACCTGCTTATCATCTATCGGATTTTTATTCTGGATATCTGGATAGGTTACCAATATTTAAGAAATATATATTTACCTTCCTGTAGGATGATAATTTCACATAGTATTGAGACAAAGCATTGTATTGTACAAAACGTTGACTTTAGAAGAAAATAAATTGCGCGAATTTCACGCTTCCCAGCAATTTTCGGGAGCATTATTACAAAATTTTTGACATTACAGGCATTAATTGAATTTTTCATATCATGAACAGAAAACTACAAAGGCATTCCACATAATCACCCGAGAAAAATAAAAATTACTGAAAAGTTGATTTGGAAATTACTCAGAAACTTAGAATTTATAGTATTTTGATATATTTTATACCGCCACGCGTTTTCCTCCACGCAACCCCATAAGTGTGCATGGGGTGTAAAAGAAATACATTATTTCTACCTTGTTTCACGACAGTATTGATTTTTACATGTGCAGTGACCTATCGTTAACTCGCGTGTAAATTATACCTACAATACATACAGAACACGATAAAATATTCGTGTAACTACGTTTTAAGAGGGCTTAATGATTTCAACCGATTGAAAGTGTGACTACTACTAGGTAGGTACTGCTATTTTTATTCATATTCGTAATATTTTACATTATGTACATATGTATATATTATATTAGGTAAACAGCAGGAATAATAAAATTCAAAAAAAATTATCCACCGTCATTTACTTAAGATAGTGTTGAAATATATATTATTTCAAATTTAATTTTTTAAATTTACCACCGTAGAGCAAATCCGTTTAACTGGGGTTTTTCTTCATGAAATAATATTATGTAAAATTTGGCATTAAGAATGGCAACGTATTGATACAACAGATAAAAGAAATGACCTACCCGTATTGTAAATATGTACTAAATTTCAGTATTCTCAAAAAAAAAAAAACACTAAAGAAGTTAAATTGGCCTTGCCTGCGTTTGACGTAGAAAATATTGCGGAAGGGTTCAATTTAAAAATGCTTTTAGAAATTGAATAAATAAAAAATTTTACGCGTCTTCTATTGAAGAAAGCGATCTTGTGAAGAGGGAAGAGCAAAGGAAGAAGGGCTTACGTAAAAACAACTATAGACATATCAGTAATATCTATCTTGCATATTATATTATGGAATTGCAGGCTAGGAGGATTCTTTAAATTTAAATGATATTTTACTTTCGCAACTGTAAAAAAATCTCTAAAATAAAAAAGATTTTCCGACAGCCCGTATTTTGTGAGTATAAAAAAGACACCTTTTTTATTAGTGAATAAATCGCTTTTCTTTTGCGAAATGTGCAATAATTTCAACGAATTGCTAGAATGTAAATAAAAATTATGTGTACATGTAAAAATCATCCGTGGTGAAAATAGTTGAAAGTAATAACGTATTATAAAAACATGTGTTTTTCTAATTGCGATAAGTACCTAATCGACTTTGATAGGGTGTATGGTACGCCCTTGTTTTAACCCCCCCTATAAAGAAAGTTCGCCTGATTGCGAGTGTGAGAAATGAGCAATATTTTCCCAAACGGCAGTCATCATTATATGTACGTCCCGTAAACCGTAACGGTAGGTACTGCGCCTCCCAGGGTGCTTGTCATATCGCGTCGAATGCAAAACATTTTAGAGAATTTACAAGCGAAAGTGCCATAAGAATGCGCGGCGCTTATGTCCTTTGTACGTGTAAATTATCAAAAAGTTTTGCATTGACCCGTTATGCTAAACACACAGTAATGTGTCTTATTCTGACGCCGAGATTTATCGGGAATTTAATGGGGAATATTTTTTGGCATCGGTCTTAGTTGGTACAAACCAACGATACGCGCAAACAATATTGAAACAACAATTCCATATGACAGGCGCGCGATTGCGAGCGATATTTCTCGCTTATCACTCCAAAACTGAAAACTTTCCAACTGTGATTGATCCGTTTAGCTTCGACACTCCCGTGCATTGAATTTCGGAGGGCAAACTTTGAGTTATCTGTTTTTCTTTTTTTCCTGTTTCTCTTTTGTGTTAAAATCCATTTGAAAACGTATTGTGGTAAAAAAAAATTGACATACATATTCTGTTGTCTCTGAAGTATTGAGGAATAAATTGTTGTGTTAAAATTTTGGCAACAAACATGTTCGATAGATGTGGATTTTACTAGGGTGGGTGCTATAGTGATTGAACATGCTATAATAATTGGACACCCTACATTAGATTTTCAAAAACAAGCTTTCTCAAAGAATTTACTTCTACCAGAAATATGTCCTTTTTTAGTGAGTTCTTTCTCTAAGTAAATGCATTCATACTTTTGTTTTATTGCAATGGCAAAATTTGAAAATGACATTTTATTTGACAGCGAATTTCAAACTTGTGAAAAAACTTTTTCAAGCTTTGGACCGTGCGTTAACTACGTGGAAGGCTTGAATCTATCAGGATTGGTCAATATTTCTTTGATAAATTAAGAAAATAGCCCATAATGCAAGAGAAAATGAAAATGTGTCCAATTACTGTAAATTACACAGTTTTTTACATAAAAACCTTCTTCAACAGTAAAGTTGAAAAAACTATTTTAAATTTATCGGTTAAAAGCATGATTCATCGATAATGACTAATCTTATATCTTGTATTTCCTATCCTACTGTATATTTTCTCCGTAATTTGTATCGATATCTTTATTTACTTTTCAATGTGTCAATGATTCGCCAATCAATGTCGGCTTATCATTTGTCTGATAAGGGCATTATGTCCTGTGTGGAATATGGAATATGTATATATTTTTTTATGATTAGGTATAAATACAATATTCCCGTTATCTTTAACAGGACAGGACATTGTGAAATTTCTTACAGGTCCATTAATTATAATTATGTAAGACGATGAGATATTGATTGTTCATTATCTGAGAAAAAATCCTTATAAAGTTTTTTTTCCGGGCATTTTTTAATAATAATTAAAAAATTCTAAAAAGCGACTATGTAGGCTTCTGTTAATTGCTAATTGTTAGGATGGGGGTCCGCTCTGCCAAATTATTGACATTAATTAGAATTTCATATCTGAATTAGGTCACGTGTGTTATAAGTTCATGGACCAAATTTTTATTCATTTATATTTTTAAAGAAATTAGAATTAGTTTTTTGAAAAACTTTATAAGATTTTTTTCTCAGAATATAGTATAAAGTTTCGCGGTCTCATTATAGTTATTATTATACCATAAGGTAAAGTCACTTCATTATATTTATGTGATTGTTAGATTTCTGCCAATCCTTCTTAATAGTGATTCACCATTATAATTGGACTTCCTAGCCTTTTGTGAAGATAGAAAAAAAACACATGAGGGGGAAGTATAAGTTTCATTACATAACGAAAAGTGTAGGCGTACTTAGCTTTATTATAAATAATTTGGTTATTGATTTGATTGTGAACTTACATAATAGGCAGTACCTATTATGCTGTACATCAACTTGATCAATATAATCAAAACAGTTACCTATTACCTACATACTCGTAGTGACACGGAGAATCACACAATTCAATGGCAACGAGCCAAATGCTGATATTACATTAGAAACTAATTTTTATGTTTTAATTGATAAGTTTTGGCGAAGTTTTTATTGAATATTCTGCAGTATTGTTAGGTATACGTCCTATACGTATCGAAAATAGCAAACTACTCGGCAAATATTCGGCATTGTTAAATAATTCTGCCGAATATTCAGCTGTTTCAGATATTCGTACGTTTTATTTTTAAATTGATAAATATAGTTTAACAGCTTTGAATGGTTTGCTGCTGCGTACTATCGATATACAACTAGTCGAAATTACTTGCTTATTGCTCAGTGAAAATAATTTATCTAGTTCTAATAATTTATAATTATTTTAACACACTTTGCTAGAGTAGTCATTTCCCACAGTATGTATTATTATTTTCTCAGTCATGCAGAGTTTAAGCGGTCTGCTAGGGCCTAGGGTATAAATATTAATCTTCTGTAACCGTCCTAACAGGAGTTTAAATTTCCCATAGGATGGGGAGGCTTGTTAAATCATTCAGAGCTCTAGTGTGTGTACGAGTATAATATTATTTAATGGTGTAACACCGTTTCATACGTCAGATTTGAGCCATTCTCCGTCATGATATTATGTCTACTGGATTGTTATGGGACCCTTTGTGTAAACGGTCTGTGGATTCGGTCAAATAAAAATGCAACATATATATTATCCATTTTATTTGTAACTGACTTCGACTCCTAATTATTATACTTTGATTCTGACGTTTGACCCGAATTTTGTTATTTAATTCAGAGACTTTTGAAGGTAAGAATTGGGTAGCCGGTAAAAAGGTTGTGTAGGCCTTATTTTTCAGAAAGAAATGCTTTCAGCAATGCAAGGTAATCTTTTAAGGATCGAATTATCGTCTTTTTATTCATCTAATTAAAATTACAATCATCTTCCACCGAGCCACTTCCCAAATTTTATTCATTTAATCTTAAACAGTGTTGGTGTATCTATCTATTTGCGTTACATGTTGTTTAAATTACTTAACTACTAATCTGTTACATATAAATAAGTTTTAAAGGACACCGTTTCAGAAACAAACTTACGAATAATATGGTTGTCAGTATATCATAATTGTATTTAATGTCTGTTTTAGTAATGTGTATAATTTACTTTACACAGTGTACATAATAATACGCTTACAAGTAGGTAATTGGTTTCAGGAAAATTACACATTTGCTTTTGCCTGGAAATGTTAATGAGAATTATGTTCTATATTTAGTTAATTTACAAAGCACGCTTTCTGTTCGCAGCGGAATCTGTTCAGGAAAAGTATCTGAAACTTTTCCTTAGCGTCATTTTTCTTCTCCTGTCTGTCTCCTTTTCCCTTTCCATCACTTCCCATTCCAGTTTTTCTCGTTTGCGTCACATTTATATTGTGCCCTTAAGGTCTGTTGTATAAACATCCGTAAATAACGCTTGATACACATATTAACTAATACATAAATATATATTATCTGCTATACGGTACAGTATTTCCGTACAGTACAGTATTTCCGTTTTATAGAGTCCCGAGATGTTACCGATCGGTTTCGTTTTTCTTAGCAAATTTTTTCCAGTCAAACATAAAGTTTTCTTCAGCGATGTTGAATTGGTGTTGTTTTACGTGTCACTCCGCAGTAAATTGTTTTAGATTATTTTTCAAATACATACAGATTTTGTTACTTTTATATATTATTTTGGAATCTTAAGAATCTTAATGGCCCACAATAATAATTAATTTTTAAAAACATTTATTATGAACATTACTGTGTAAATATTCCAAATAAGCTATAATCGTATTTAATTTATATCTAGGAATCTAGGTATATGAAAATTTGCTCCCAATCATCAACATTAAAAAAATACACCAAAGAATTTATGCCGCCACACCTAATTAACTTTTTTCGCAAAGATAACGCGATATTGTTTTGTAGTAAGTTAACAAATATAGTTGTAGAACACAAACGGTTTTCATTTGAATCTCTAATGACTCGTAACATTTTACGTAAGTTTAATGTATTTATAGTCGAATTGGGTTCTTTTCAATTTTTTTATTTTTTATTTAAAAAAAATGAATTGAAAAATACCTACAATATCAAGGCAATTTTTTTAAAAATTTTTACGATGTCATATGAATTTTTTAGCGCGGTTTGAAATAGCGCTTTTTCAAATCGCTCGCAAAATCCTCCATTTAGCGCGCGCATGCGGTGTGACGTCACAGCAATATAGGCGCTCACTACGGAATGAATTTCACGCCTTCCACGGTAGACGGGTATGACGTCATTAGCCAATAACGGGCGTTAAAAGTCACTCGTAATTTCGTGTTTTTAAAACATAAATTTATAAATGAAAACAACATTTTTGATCATTGTGTTTTATATCGTTGGAATTGTAAAGATATACTTTAAATATTTATAGCGTTTTCAAGGATATTCATGTTATCTGGAAGAACCCTATTGTTTAAATAACTGGTCATTAAAGGGCATTCACACTAGCCCAAAGCTCTCCATTTCCAGGGTGTAGGCGGTCTGGCCATGCCCGGCCAATCATTGCCTCCCCTTCCCTTTCCGCCCTTCACAGCGTGCGATTGATTGACCTATCCGCCAGATATCGGCCATAAATGTCAGGAAACGGACACATCCGACTGTGTGCGCGGCTCTTAACGGTCGAGTTACAAAACCACCTCTCGCCCGAATTGGATGCTCTAAATCCATTACAACTACACAGCCCGGTACTAAATCCCGCCGGAGCATTATTCGTGGTTACAAAAAGAGTGATTCAATTTATTTCATCTCTTTTTCTCTGCGGATCCTTTTATAGCGGATTAAATGCGAATTTTCGGCTGACGAATCAAATAAACAATTAAAACAGGAATCGGCGGACTTAATTAAAGCTACGACGGATAATTGGACTTTTACATTTTTAATCAATAACAGACGGGATAACTTTTCCATTACACTTTTCAACCCGTACTTAATTGTTTACTGAGTTATTTTGTTTTAATCATAAGCTTGTTTTATTTTAAATTTATTAGGTATTTAGATTTAAGTTGCTTAGATTAAGTGGAAACAAGTGTTAGTTTTAATCTGAATCTAAATGCTTGTAAGTATCCATATCAAAAGCATTCAAATCGTTCGTAATTTTTAATGTTAGCCAATATTTTTTATAACACTCACCTTAAATAAATACAGAAATGTCAGTAGATAATCTCAACAAATTAAAAAAAATACGATAATCAAAATGATTACTTTGGTCACTAATAACTAAATAGAATTATTATTTGATTTTGAACATTTTTTTATAAATTCCCTGTTAATTTATACCGTTCACCCTTCGTTATCCGTAATCTGTACCTAATCCCTACCTTTTTTGGAAAATTACCCAAAATTATCCATAAATTTAGTTGTTTTTACAATTTGATGTTTTTTCCTGTAATACACTAAAACTTTATAGTGTGTTATATTATGGATAGATATGGTAAACAAAAAACCTTAAAATTGTATTAGTTATTACACTTTATTACATTTTTGTACCTGTTAGATTATATTTTGATTACATATATTACATTATGTGGCAGATTAAGTTTATTCGTTCAATTCCTTAATGTGTTAGATATGAGTAGAGAGTTGAAAATAGTTGTGATGCGTGACGCGTAAGTAAAGTAAAGCCAAAGTGTGGTCCTCCACCCTCCCTTCACACGCGCCCACACCCCGCCCCGCATGGAAACTTTACAATCGGGACCCTGATTCAGGCTTTTTGGGAAACTTCTACCATTGAAATTATCTCGATTAATACAGAGTGGTTGGCCTGAGTTAACTTGTTATATATCCGAATAATATTTGTACAGATTTAGCTTTGGATTTAATCGACGGATACACGATTGGCGCTGTGTCTAGTCTAGACTGATTTAAAGAGAAATTATTAAGGTCAAAAGCTACTACACTGTATTTTCATTTGTCGATTGCTGTTGAACTTATGACTTATTCCAAAATCATTTTATGGGAATATGACAATTTTCTTACATAAAACTCTTTAATGAACCGAGAAAGCTTTAAGCGCACTTTACATGGATCAGAAATATGAACAAAATTCCGATCAGTTTGCAAACTGTCCCGTATAACACACAAACTGGATGGAATATTTAATGGACAGCGCTGACGTTTGGCTGACCAGACAGTTAATGTTTTTTTATGTAAAAGTACAAGTAGATATTGATATATTGAATTCATTTAAAAACATTAAAGATAAATAAAATATTATTAGCCAAATATTAACAATAAAATTTCTTGTGTGCAAATATACGATAATAACTTACGATAGCGCTTAAAAAATATACAAATTCAGCGTGCCTCTTGACAAACTGAACAGTTTTCTGAACAAGAAACTGTACAGTTTTCTGTCTCTTTAGATAGAGGTAGTGGGTTTATAATTTAGGGTTATATCATAACCATGTTCCATACAACATGATTCTTTTTATGTAAAGTTCTACAGAATGTGCAGTTTGTGCAGGCCAAGATTCCAAAATATTTTTTGCATACCTACAAAAAAGTCCCTTCTCTTCGTTTTTGTGAAAGGTAGAGAACTGAAGATGAAATGCTCCTTTCTCCATATTACTTCATCAATAGCGTTAGATTCATATAAAACAGATAAATTGTATTGTTTATCTTTAATGCATTATTTATTTAAATTTTATGTGGTATTGCGAAAACACATTTTATTTTCATACTTCTTCAAAAGAAGATTAATATAAATCAACCGCATCCATCAAGCATATTGATTCATCTTAGATAAATTATTTATGTAATATTTTAATCGGACTAATGTTTACATTAAAACAGACCATTTCGAAATAATAAACTAAAAATTGTATGCTACAAAAATAGAGACGATTTGTAGAATAAATTTACATAAACGATTAGATACTTAGGTTAACATTAGAATAGGATTTCCACTCTAGACGGAATGAATATAAACTGTTATTCTGTTATGACACGAAACTGTTTTCTCTTTTAAAAAAGTGAATTCGCATTCAAACGGCCACTTACGGGTGTTTATTTTTTAGTGCTACTCCAGACCAGACCAGGAGGTCCAATTATGATAATGAATTAAATTTATTACGAGGCTCCCAGGCTTGAGAAAAATCACATTAAATTATTTATGTTCTCAACGGGAACCCAACCCAGAACCCCCCGCTTGAAAAACACGTATTTTGGCTACACCATTATCTTTTATAATATAAATTTGAAAAAAATATTGCAAAAAATATTCACAAAGGATTCCTTATTATTTTTTTTAATTGACTCAAACGACAAACCTTTATTGTATTTCAAAATAAATATCCCACTAAACTTTATCGAGTTTTGACCTTCGCCAATCACTCTGTGACAACTTTAAGGGTCAGGTAAACCTTTGATATCTTATCTCAGTTTTTTCCTTTCTCAACTTTATCGTTTGATAATAATTTCTGACTTTTAAGTTGCGAGTAAATTTTATTATTTGTACATTTGTAGAATATAACGCATACATAGACATAAAGTAAATGCCCAACGGGCGTAGATAAATAAATAAATAAATAAATAACTAACTAACTAACCATCGCGCCATTTCCCCGAAGGGGTAGGCAGAGAGGATAGAACGCCACACCACTCTGTCCTGGCGCACTTCTCTTGCTTCCTCCACATTCATACATCTTCTCATGCACGCACGTCGATTATTCCGACTTCTTACATGCCCACTTTCAAGCACTTGTTTTACTTGGTCATGCCATGTCTTTCTCGGCCTTCCTCGATTTCTACATCC
Organism: Micrasema minimum; assembly: GCA_022494985.1. Classification (NCBI taxonomy): domain Eukaryota; kingdom Metazoa; phylum Arthropoda; class Insecta; order Trichoptera; family Brachycentridae; genus Micrasema; species Micrasema minimum. The sequence continues at coordinate 126,842 of JAGVSP010000048.1, read as the reverse complement.
AGGCATAGTCGCATCATATATTTTTTTTAGCCGTTCTTTCATCATCCATTCGCTCTACATGACCGAACCATCGTAAAATACCTTTCTAATTTTGTCAATAATGCTTATCTCAGCCTTGCACTCTGCTCTAATTTCGACATTTGTACACCTATCATACATAGTCTTACCACACATTCGCCTGAGAGATCGCATTTCAACTGCATTCAGTCTACTTTCATCCTTCTTTTTCCAACACCACGCTTCACTACCATACATAAGGGTTGGTACCAGAACTCCATTATGAACTGCCAATATTTATTTATTGTACTTAATTTATTTATTGTACTAAAACAAAATATATTTCAAATATTATATTCCCAGGAATTATAGTAACTCATTTGAGATGATTTTAATCAATTGTCTTTCCATCTGATTGCGCCATTCAAGCGCTGAATAATTAAAACTTTTCATGAATCGAAATGCAGATCTAAACTTAATAAACGTGAAATATTTTCCAAACGGAATTTTGTTGTGTTTTTGGATGTTTAATCCTCAAAATACTTTATTAATCGATTGTTTGAAAATTCATTCAATTTGGTAAATTGTAAGTGACCGTGCTAGTAATTTGAAGAACAGGACAATATATCATTTTCGTGCTTTATTTGTCTATCATTTGATGGGTTTACGTTATGACGAGTGGTTGGTCAGATTACAGAGGCGAGTATTGTGTTTCATCGGGGACCGTTAAAGGTTAAAAAGGACAAAATAAAGTAAATATGGACACACCTGCTCAACTGGTTTAGATCCTAAATTTAACTGCAGATTACTATCGTGTATCAACTGGTTTAGATCCTAAATTTAACTGCGGATTTGTATCAATATTCATATTTTGATTCGTCGTATTTTACCGAGTAGGTACAAAAAGCGATACAAATAACAAAACTCCGATTCAAGTTAACAAAGATAGAGATATTCGTAAAATGCATATATTTTATATGTCATAAATAAGATGACTATTATTATGTTTATACGAATTTATATACGTATGTGGGCGCGGGCGCTCTGACAATATCTATATTGTTAACATAATAGAGACATGGACGTGGGAGTAATGTACGGTAGTGTTTGGTCTGCTTGTAGAGCAGGGCTTGCAGTTTTGTCTTGTATAAATGTTATCTATGTAATACAATACGGTCTGTGAGTTCTTCAAATTTCTTCGGGTCAGCCTCGAACTGTGTTAAGAAATCAATGGGGTCAGACACCTAGTCCGTAGTCATGGCTCATGGCATTCTGGTAAGGAAACAGTATGTAAGCCAAATGTCAACTAAGGACAAACGTTCAGACTTTCTTGGTTAGCATATCGGGTCAAACGCAAAAAGTTACAGTTTAAAGAATTATAAAGACACATACAAATAACATAATAAGCACCACATCGACTCGATAAGCTAACCCTGGTATAAAAATTGCTAGATGTTGGGGAATGCGTAAAGGAATCATATCATTTTTGTGCTTGAAAAGCTTAGAAAAGTAATTCAGTTAGTACTTGCAGTGGCCGCAAAAAAATCCAATTAAAGGTTATGTACATATTCAGAATTTAGTTCCAGCTTTAGTGCCGACATGTCGGCATTTATTTGTTATAAATTATGTTACATTTAAGACTGTATGTAAATTAAGAACTAGAGTAAGTTAGTATGGTTGCTAACTTCTCACTAGGTATACCACCTGTTCTTTTCTATTATTCGCAGATACCTACTTTTTATTTGTGAATTCACTAATTTCCGCTTCCAAATATTGTCTATCGGTTATCTTTCAACAACAGCAGCAGCGATCGTTCATTTTCCCACTTTGAAAATAATATTTATAACAGCGCTGATGGTTGAAATCTCCCCGAGCAGAAGTCCCCCGGTGCGGTGGGTCCGCCATTATAAGATTACTTCTGGAGGGGGGAGGCTGCCTGTGACGTATTTAATAATTTATTACGAGAAAAAAATGGCGAGTAAACAGACCCCTAACCAACTTTGTAAGGGTGTGCAATGTGATGTGAGATCAAAGATGTGCGTTCGTGACGTAATGATACTCAGATGTGTTTTATTCAGAAATTGTCATGTTGTCAGGTAGTAAAAATAACGTATATTATGTTGTTGTTGTAGGTTATTAGTTTTTTTTGTAGGTTGTCTTAAAATGACCTAAAAAGTGGTCAAATAGTAACAAAAATGGTCGAATCTTTGCGGATGAAGAAAAATTCACGTGCCGAAATGACTATTATATGAAACCACTTAATTTTTTTAATCGAATATTTTTTCAGTGTTAATTGAGTCAGAATAAAGCCACATTTGGATGATGTTTAAATATCAATTTTTCTAGATAATGTTATGAATTTAAAAAAATCAAAATGCCTCTAAATTCATTTTCATTGATATTTTGATCATCTAATTAAGTTTTACAAATATTGTAAAATGATTGTCATCATCACTTTTTATTAAGTATCCCCTTTTTTAATGTTTTAATTTATCAAGTGAATAATTAAATATTACTGTGTTTCTAAACTAGCTTTGAACTCTAAAACTAATTTTTCGCGAGTAATGTAATTATTCATATCCTCTTATTATTCATCATCGGACAGAAGTTTTATCACAGCTACGATGACTCCTCACTCCTCACATCCGTATTGATTATTCCGTACTGATAAAGTTCTATTTTGGCACTGTTTGTTCTCGAACGAAACGATAAATTTTCCGCCAGAGCTTATGTGCATTTTAAATCATCTAAATGGCTTGGCATGCTCCAAGAGAATTTTATTATTTTTTATATATCATTTTTCTCAAAATGAAATTCGGAAATTACTAGTTACTGACGGAGGACTAAATATTTCTAAATTTTTTACTGTGATATTATTAATTTAATTTATATTTATTAACTTTTTACGTTTAATTTACTACTGAACGCTTTTTTTCACCAAAAATCATTTTCAACGTGAAAATAAATATTGAATTAAAGTATTATTTAGTATATAACAATATTATTTAGTAGTAGTTTTGAGAAAACGTGGACAACTAAAAACATCGAAAACTGTATTATTGAATTTTATTAATCGTTTGTTTTTAGCTGAGAATATTCTCACAGAGTATTCTCTGTGGTCAAAGTGATAGCCGGATATTGCAGGAAATTAATACAAAGAGACAGTGAATGAAGTTTTTTGGCGATTTACCCCAATTCGTTACTTCCGCGTTGGTGCGTTTTCCTTTCGTTTTGTCGTTCCTCACCCTTCTACGTGACCAAGCGAACTTCCCAGTCCACCCCTTCGATCGGACATTCCCAATGAACTAAAGAATGTATTCCATTAAAATGGCCGAATCGATTGTTGTCGGTCCCTTAGAAAAGTGCGACGGTATTCTATACAAGCCGGCCTGTAAGATGTTTTCGCTGGGAAATTAGCATATAAATTCTGTTATCCTTCTGGAGGGGGTAACTCGGAAGGCCCCGGGCGCGTGTCTTGAGGGCTAATATTTAATATAATAACACGGCTTGTTTACTTGTTCTTATCTAACCTTACCGTAACATTTTACGTCTTATTTTAGAACCGAGAATTTAGTAAAAAACAAGCAGCTTTTTTCTGTACTCATTCATACTCAAGAACTCGTTCGTACGAAGCAATTGTGCATAGTACTCTACAAACAATTGTCTACTGAATATTACTAAATTATTGTGCCTAATAACTGTTACTCTTATTAATTTTTTTTACGGAACAATAACAGACAAAAGGATACTAAATATAATACAAAAAAAAGATCAAAATATACCTAGGTAGACCAATTGCCCTTTAAAATTGTTCACATCGTGCTTAATCGAATTACCAAAACATAATGTTTATGAAAATCTGACATACACACAATGCTTAAGTAAATATAACACACATATAAAAGCAAGAATGATCACAAATATCTCAAGGACAACCTTCTCTTGAACCCATCTACGGAGCTTCCGAAGATGTCCATACCTTCAGTGCTGTCCTTGTGTATTACGTTGTACCCTCTGCACATACGAGAGAGAGGATTGTAATACCCTGTATTGGAGGAAAAGCGCTCAACTCTGAAAATGTCTGGATTACGCATTCGTAAATTGGCACGCAAACCGATTTCGCTTATTAGCGTTGTGTCAAGGTGACTATCTATAATTTTATGCAAGCAAGTGAGATCGATTACTTTTCTCCTTTTTTTCTAAACTGTCCAGTTTAAAGAAATGTAATCGATCTTTATAGTTGTGTAAGATGCGACTCGCTCCAGATCTATAGGCAAGAGTTCTTAAGAATTTGGCTTGTATCGATTCGATTTTATCTATGTAAACAGAATTCTGTTACATCTACCATATTCATACCATTACAGCAGCCTGTCTTCCTAAATTAAAATATGTACCTACCCTAACTCTAATTACATATTATGTAACTTTTCCATATATTGAATTTCGACATGTTCCTTATAAATTCTTTTTAGTTTGGTTTTCGATTCTGCAATGGATAGATATGTTTACCCGGATCTACCCGTATACGTGTGCGATTTTATTTTTTCCGCGTTTTCGCTACTTCGCACGTGTAGGTCCTAGATTCACATCCTTCGGCTTGGAAATGGCAGTTCGAAGTTTGAGATTTAAATCGAGTTTTCCACTGCGCTTCGTTACCGCTGAAAATTTTAAAGTTGCGCTTTGAAATTTATACTTTGCTTTTGTGCACTTTGATTCCGAAAACTTTCCATTGAATACCTTCTAGTTAGCCAATCTTCCGCTGCGCTGGAATTTTCAAAATAAATTTAATTAGTACCTATCCGCACAAACATCACGTAATGAACACACCGCTCCACAATAATATATATATCACTTTTAAATCTTATTTATAAAATTAAATAAAAATAAAATAATAATATTTATTGTGTGCCAATTTACAATTATTGGAGTGGGCTAAATTCTAACACACGTACAGGTTGATTGTAAAAAAATATACGTAGATAATTATTTTTTTCCTAAATACATACGATGGAGTTCTCTACTGCAAATGGTGTATAAAAGTATTTTACATACCTACTGATAACTCTACGATATTTATTTATTTATTTTATTGTTTTTACGCCCATGGGGCTTTTAAATAGACATTTTTAAATGATTACACGGTAGGTAGCTATTTATTACTGCCAGAGATGGCATCCAGACACTTTTCCCTAAAATGCACTAGATTTGTGTTGAAAAACATCAATATTGTTAGTATACTTGTTAGCCAGTGCGTGCATTCGTCGTATGACGATTCAATATGCAATATGCACTATTCAATATTCACGCAATGATTGGCTATACAGTGAATTTGCACTGTAATTGGTCGATGATTGGCTACAGTAAAATAGTGCATTACTACGGGTAACTCGACCAGGCACTCGTATACTAATTAAATTTGTTAGTTGACAACCATCAAACATAGATTTTAATACTTTGAACAGAAAGAGCAAATCATTTAATATTCTTCTATTTTCTAATGTTTGTATATTCAAAAAGTTATTTAAAAAGTTATAATTAATGTTTACAATATCTTCCTAATAAACCATTAAAATAATAAATTTTACGATTTTTAAACTGAACAGTTCGTAAAGGTGGATAACAGAAAGGTACTTAAAGCTCCCTGGATTTACCACTTAAAAGTTACGCACATTTCTTAAAAAAGTTAGATCACATTTCTTAATACTACTCCGCTTATTTTATAATTCCCGGAGAACTTTATCTAGTGAGTTAGTGGCATTTTAAAGGGACGGAAAATAAAGTTATGAAATTTGAAATGTAGTTGGTGGATATTTCGTTTCTTCCGCTACCTTTGAGTCTCAATCCACATACTTTGAATTAGTTAAAAATTTCCGTCTTGTTAGTTCAACAATTGAGATTTACGGAATTAATATTGTTATTTGTTAGACATGTCTAACGGTTTGAATTCTGTTTCCTCTCCTTTCTAAACTTTCTACATAGTTCCCTTTGTGATTTTTAAAACCTTTTCTGTTTTATTAGATTCCTTTGTTCAGATTTTGTCATCGTGCGAGCTGAACAACTTATCATTTTTACAAACTTTTGACATCTATTTATTTATAACTTTAGAACTATTAAAAAGCCGTGAAACGTATATTTCAGCAGAATTTAAATTTTGAAAATTATAAATGAAAAAAAAATGTTCATTTTTAACCAGTATACGACTGGTAAGTACCAAAACTTCCTCCACTAAAAGTTGTAAGTATGGGAAGGAAAGAAACCATATTTTTTAAAATCAGTTTTTTTTTTTTTTTTTTAAATTTTTTTGCAATTTTTTTTTATATTTTTTTTCCATTTAACAGGCTTACAAAAGCCCTAATAAATTGACATCTAATTATTTGATTAATATCGACGATTTAGAACAGCATTTTCATTTTTTGTCGGAACCTTAATTATTATTGGGGCTTACAAAAGCCCTAATAAATTGACATCTATTTATTTTGATAAACATAATATCGCTCTATGGAACCTTAATTATTATTGGTCACTTTTTTTGTCGAACCCCATCTCAACAGTAAAAATGTCAATTGACAAAAATAAAAGCCGTGAAACGTATATTTCAGCAGAATTTAAATTTTTGAAAATTATAAATGAAAAAAAATGTTCACAGTTTTTCCGTTTTCTACGTCCGTCAATATGCCCGCGCTCCCCTAACTCACGGAATTCCCGTGACCCTTCGGCAAAACCCCAGGATTCCGCGACACACCTTTTTAGTAGCCGCTGGTCTAGACAAAGCGATAATACAGATAGTTCAAAGTCTTATACTATTAAAAACTAACTAAATAACCATCACCCCATTTCCCCGAAGGGGTACGCCACACCCCTATGTCCTGGCACACTTCCATATTAAAAACTTCCAAAAAACTAAATATGAATCTATCTCAAAGAAAAAGATGAATTGGTTAAACATTGTTTACCTAAATAGTTATACCTAGAATCGTTGTTTACATGTCTAAAAGTCTACTCAGACTCTCTATGTAGGTATAATATGACATTGGTATGTTTATGATATTGCTTTATTCAAAAATATAATTTACGTGAAATTTTAATAAGTTTGTTTGAAACAGGTAATGTGTATTTTGGAACTACCGGATCAAGATAATCCGCTTATTAATTTAATCTATAACTTCCTTGTATCCGCCAAAAAAGTATCTAAAAAGTAAGTGAAAGTGTATGGGTACATATTTGAACTTTCGGCTCAATACAATTTAATCATACAATAAATTATTTAGTTAGTTTTACGAATTTCTGCAGAAAGATAAAGGAATCAAATATTTTACTCACAAAAACAATCTCTAAATGACAAAAGTTTGGTCGACGTGGTTGACACTGTTGCCCTTAAATAAATGATTTGTCGGATTACCAAGAGTCTACTTACGTTATTTTTGAAATTTGCGTTCGATTATAATCACAATACGATTGTCTGTTTTAATTACAATTTACTGACTATACATAAAATATTATTTTTTTCATGATTAAACACAAATTTACGCTGAATCGTACCAAAATTATATTATTACGATTTACTTTAGTGGTTTTCTGGTAATTAATAAGACTAGGCAAATCTGTGCGAGACGTATTAAATTTATATTCGAAGTGAATTTTGCTACAGGAATAATATCGTAATAAAAGATATTTCGAGGGCCTTCCTTAATTTATTTCAATTACTTTTAGTGAACTTTCGGGATTTCTTTTGTAATTAGTCTGCAGTCCGCTGGCGAATTACCGCCCAGAGTACTACTCGTACATAGTGACGCAGAGGACCGACTAACTTTAGTAATTTGCCAATTTGCCTACATTTCATTAGTAATCCGAATGTGCCATTCTTTATCTTTACAGATGAAGTATTTTTATGTAATAATATTAATAATTTATTAAAGTTTATCACGGGTATAACCAGTGTATGTGTCTACAAGTACATATTTGTACACATTCACCTTCCATTACATAGCATATACAGGGTGTAACAAAACTCGATGGACAAGCGGGAAACCAGTGAATCCACATTATATTTGGAGTCGATTTTGTAGAATAAAATTTTTTGATTTGACCCTTAGTTTTCGAGAAAATTGAGTGCGAAGTTGATTTATTTTCGATTTAAAAAAAAAAATTTGTTGTCAAATATCATGTATTTAGTCAAATTAATACTATCCATGAAGAAAACAAAATTTAAAAACCGCGTTTTAATAAGAATTGGTGCAATTTTACTTAATCTCCCATACTTATGAAAGCTTTTATGAGAAGATAAAAAAAATAATTTTCCAAGCTCTTATTAAAAAGTCATATTACACATTGGGCAGGTCATGTCGCAAGGATGAAGGACATCCGACCACCTAAGAGGATCTTGATTTATAAACCAATGTGTCAAAGGAGTATCGGGAGACCTAAATTAAGGTGGTTGGATTGTGTGGAGAAAAACACCGCATACTTGGGCATCAGAAACTGGATATCTAGAAGCAGCCGGAAACAGACGCAAGTGGAAAAGTTTCTCGGAGCCGGCCAAGACCCTCAATGGGTTGTAGCGCCGGAGAGATGATTTGTGTACATTCAAAATGTTTATAAAATTGCAACTAATAGTCTACCTCTTTCGTTTCAGATCCACTTCCTAGCCGGCCAAGCGATGAGCCGGTCAGCCACACACCAGTCCTAGTGTCCCATGACTCCCGCTACTGAGGACTGAGATCCGCTAAGCTGAGTCCCGCCACGACACTAAGATAGCTCTCTCCGCACGCGACACCTCTCATGAAGGGCACGACCTAGAAGCTATCAAGACGGAATCTAACTTACTCATCTTCGGCTACAGGTAAGTTTCCTAAATTAAAAACATAAGAATTGATGATATTGAATGTTAATCCTCTTATTTTGTTTACAAGAAAACATTTTTTTTACTAGTAACCGTTTCTAACTTTGTGTTTATTCTACAGTCCCCTATTAACGGTAATGGTCACAGTTACACAATGGACACCTACTCTCTATCCATCTCTTTATCTCTCGATGTTAATTTTCAGATAAAGATTTTTAAAATGTATCCTCCAACATTAGTGTGATGACTGCCAAGTTAGTAAACTTTGGACTGGCTCTAAACATTCTGGTCGATTCTAATGGCCCACAGGATTAACTTTGCTCTATATAAACGGTTTGTTGGGATCTGTGTGTCGTCTATGTTGTGAACAATGTAATAACCCAATTTTTGCGTTTGTTCCAGGTAGGGGGCTGGGCTCGGCCATGGCCCCCCGTGACGAGGGCTACCGGCCGGCACTGCTGGCGCAGCTGCTCCATGCGCTGCCTCATGTCAACGTCACCCTTCACCGAGTCAACTCCACCTTCGCTCCCCACTCTGAACTCTATCTAGAGGTAACCTTACTCACTTACTATACAGGTATCTTCTTCTTCCTAGGTTGTCATAGGCCTCTACTTTTTATCTCCACTTGTCCCTATTCTAGGTGCTGCCACTGCACTCCTGTGATGTTTTCTAAGCTATATTGTTTAAACAACATTTTTAAATGAATACAAATACTTGTAGACAAATTACTGGATTATATAGTTCTCGAATTTCGCTCACTAGCGAATTAAGCGATTATCGGCCTTATTTGCGACGCAGGGTGGGCGGGTCACTTGCGCAGACCCACCCCCTCCACTTTCCTCCAGCGTCTTTTTACTTGACGCGACCTATACCCATGCTGGGCTGATATCAGATATTATTGATATCCCAACAGAGACAGAGAAACTCTGGAAACGAATGTGGGTTATCTAGGCGTTTACAGGGCTGTCATTGGCTAGGTTAAGTGGCCACTTGATGTACTACAACATTCCCAGCCAATGACAGGTCATAAGCCCTGTAAACGCCTAGATAACCCACATTCGTTTCCAGAGTTTTTCTGTCTCTGTTGGGATATCAATAATATATTGTTTTAATTTATCATATGATTATTCTGGTCCCTGATTATGAAACATGTGTTTTTTCATATTTAGGTATCTGTAAATTCCGGATGTGTCTTATAATCTATGTAATACTCTACTGTCTAAGCATGTTTGAACAACAAAGTTTTAACAAAACCTAACTTGTCCTTTATTACGATTTAGAATTGCAGCAATGAGAATTAATTATGATGCTCCATTGAAAGTAAACGTTATTGTGTATGCAGAAAAATGCAAAAACAGAGCCGTAGGACACAGATTCAATATGATTGATATTTTTCGTTGGATCACAATATTCGTTTTTGTTACAGAGCTTGGGGATTTTAGGATCTGTTCCGGCAGCGTGGCTCATACTAACCCTCCTGGTGCTGCTCATCTACCTGCTCACTCGGTGTTGTGATAGAAAACCAAGACCTGCCAAGAGCATCTCAGCGTTGAAGGTAAACCAATCAAAAGAGAATTAAGTCTTGCTGCAGCATTTAAAGTTGTGATCATTTACGAAAGGTATATTCAATATTCACCTCATCAAGAGAATATTTTCAAAATTCACACCTTTAATCAAGAAAACTTTTTTAAAATCACAATTTTAATGTTACAAACTTTTTTATATATATATTTTTCAAAATTTACTTTACCACCTTAACAGCCCCAATAACTGAGGGGAACAACATCACAAAAACCCAGGCTTGAGAAAAATCACTTAAGATTTTTTTTGTTCTCACTGGGAATCTAACCTGGAACCTCCGTATCATCAGTCCAGCGTCTTAGCCATTATGTTGCAGAGGCTGCCAGATGTTTAGCATTTTTAATCGTCTTTAAAATTATTCATGTTTTGGCAGCACAAAGCCCAAAAACATGGCATAATAACCCAGAAAAGCGTCATCTGTATCCTGAAGGACGTGAAAATCTACAAACTTTAAACTAAAACTTATTGCCTGTGGTAACTTTGTTCCGACTTTACATAATTATGTTCCTCTCTGACTTCATTCAACACACCCACCCAGTAATTCCTGATGTAAATTTAAGCAGTATTGACATAAGTGGGTTAAACACGCTGCCACTTATATAATTGACCCATTTGACACAAACTTAAATTAAATCACTTTTACTGACAAGTGATTGACTATGTAATAATAATAATACATTGACACAGTTCGATTGTTATTCATGAATGTTAAATACAGGGACAATGGAGTTCAAGTTCAAATATAAAGCAGAAATTTACATAATACGGTGTTATATGATTGAAAAAAAATCAAGGTCAACTGCATTGGACTCATCAATGGTTCATGCCTTATATCCTACTCTTTATGTAACAATGTCTCAAGAATTGTATTTTTTCTTTCCTGTCTTCGATTATGCGGCTTTTGTATACATAGTACTTTTTTTTTTAATGAAAAAAGAAACACTCGAGTTCTTATGACATACTCAAATATTTCGATTTTTGGGCTGCATTCAAACAGTCAGAAATAACTGTGCCAGAGAGCAGGAAGTTGTGCTGGAATGGGATTCGAACTTAGATATTCCAATTCGGAGTCCCCAAATCTACCACTAGACCACAACCCGGTTCATCTGTTATGCAGCTTATAATGACCTATCACCTACATAATCAGCTTACTTTTAGTTGTTAGCTTATATTATCGCTTACATTATAATACCGCGTAATCCATAATATCTTTTGTTTTTCCCCGTCGCTTTGTAAATATTATATTATCTACCTGCGCCTTGGTACGATTTAGAAAAGAAAATACAGGTAATAAGAAATAGGTATTTTATTTATTAATTTCAACAGTTCAACAGTCAATTTTGCTAAATTATATTGCGAACATCTGGAGTTTTGACTGAGAATACTCATTTTTTAGGCATGATATTATGTATCAGGAACTAAATAAACAGACACGGGCAGCATTCTCTTCTCTTTTGAATTTTTTAAAACTGTGTCACTTAGGCCGTATTGTTTTTTCGTCGACGATGTGTTATTGTTACTGTTACTATTTAATTTTTTTAACATTGCCATTTATATATTTTCAGGTTACGCTATGTATAGTGGCAGTATTATGTTGTGGTGCTATTGGAGTTGGCCTGTACGGGAACGACGACCTCCACAATGCCATTATACAGGCCCTGGATGCGGCCAAATCCATCAACAATATTGTAGGTTCCATTAGGAACCAGGTAAGTCAATCAATCTACACGGCTTATTTCATTATTATATGTATCATGTGACCAATCAGTTCTCTACGGAGTGGGAATGAGATGTTTTCATTCATTCCCAGTTTAAAATGTTGCATTGTTTTATCTTTTAATAATTAAGTTTTCAATTCTGTTGTAAATTTTTTTTTTCATTTTCCACACATTTTCCCTATATCATATGATATCAGACGAACTTACATTCTTCTTTCATATATGAATATATCTTTAGTAGACGAATTTAAAATAATTTCCATCAATCGACGTCGGTCGGGCATATCTAATAACACCCTAATATTTGAGTAAATTAACTCTTTTCAACACAATTTAATTTCTATATTGAATTATTTTCAGACGAATTCGATCGAGTTGGCGCTGATGAAGAAGGTGAAACCGAAGCTAACAGAGCTGGCGGACATATTCGACTCTCCGGTGTCCAACCAGACGGCTCTCGGCATCCTCCTCAACACCCTGTCTTCTGTGAGGAACAACACCACCATGGCTGTGTCCGCTGCGGCTGACATCAAGCGTCCGCTCGCTGGCATCAACATGGACCGATCTCTAGAGGTGATAACATAAATTAACTAAAAATTGTATAATAGTCCCTCTCTTCTGTGAGGTACAACACCGTGTCATCAACATAGACATAATGCCTGGAGGTGATAAATTCAATTTACGAACAATTTGTCACCCTAGAGCTGTCTTGTAGTATCTTCAAAATCTTAATGGAGGGACTACACTGCGTGGTCCTTACCAAATTTTGGGTAATGTCATACTTAGTTCCGCCACAAGGATTTCAAAGATGCGATAATATAGCACTGGACGAATTGTAGTATTCTAAATTATTAAACTTGAAATTATTAAACTACTAAATTGCTAATATCAACAAAAGTAGTGGCCTTCGTAACATAGTAAACTCACAAACCCTTTTGATTTTAATTCTCAGTGGGGTTACATTATTTTTGTTTGTTTATCTTATATAACATATAACGCAAACAAGTTGAAACATGTGTACAAACACTGCTCGTTCAATTCTTTTTTTTAGTGCTTTCACACAAACATGATGTACAGTTTACGCAGATAACATCATCATGAAGAGTTTCAACTTATTAAAAAAAATAAATTATAAGATTAATTGATCGTTCTGTTGAGTTTTTTTTAATGTGTGTTGTGTTCCCAGCGCTGGCGTCGCGGCGAGTGGTGGCGCTGGGTGGGCGCGATGGCCGCATGGTCGGCGCTGGTGGCCGCGTGCGCCGTGCTGCTGGTGGGCGTGGCGCGGCACTCAAGGCGCGCGCTGATCGCGTTCAGCGTGTGCGCGCTGGCGCGCTCGTGGGCCTGCTGGCTGGCGGCCGGCGCGGCGCTTGCGGCCGCCGTGGCGCTGGCCGACGCGTGCCACGACCCGGCTGCCGCCGTCGCCATGATGGCACCCCCTGACCTGCCCCCGGAGGTGAGATCTTGGTTTACATAATATTTATTGCTGGTCCGGAAAAAAAAGAAAATTCAAAATTGAAATGAAAGCTGTTTTTCTAATGTAAATCTTTATTGTTACAAAATTTATTGTAGTGTTTTAGAGCTTGTAACTGAAGATATGAATAAAATATTAACATTTGGTTTTATTGTATAAATATTTACCATCTGTCATTTACCGCTTTGATTGTAGTCTCTTCATTTATCTATTTCCACCATGAACCATTGGGTGTGGATAAGGGAGAATATTAGTAGTATACCAATTCCAAGCGTTTATTTTACTTTTGACAGCTCGATTATGTATCGATTAGGGATGTCCTAATGCGTTACCGAATCAATTTCTCATAAAAGTCGACTTTATTTATGAAGAAGTTTTAATCAATTCAACACATTTATATTTTATTTTTGCTCAACATTTGTAATTTATAAACATACCCAGACGTTTAAAGCAGAGTTTATATTATGAAAGCGCTGTGTCGTAAAACTTTTTTTTTTTTTAACAGTCTTTATTCAATAAAAAAATATTACAAAAAATACATAATTTCTTTACAAAAGAAACTTTAAATACAGTCCTGACAAACTCCTTAATTGGAGTTTGTCATCGGGTGCAGAAGCTACAGAAAACCCAAATATGCATAGGACTATTTTATTGTTGTAATGTAAATTGAAAAATTCTGTGTCGCGACAAACAAAGAAAAAAAAAACAAATAGGTTTAATTTAAATCACATTTTATATTTTTTCATGGAAAAAATCAACTTGAATAATCCTCGTTGCATAAGTAGGCTCAATAAACATCGAAATCGATAAATATCGGAGCTAAAGAACATGTGCTTCACTATCGTAAAGAAAAAAACATGAAGTATTGCATTTTTCGGTCTATGGTTGCCTGTCAATAAATACGGAACTTTATAGGCGCCCATATGTCAAAAAGTAAAATAAACGCTTGGAAGAGATATAGTAGTTCATTAAAAACAATGGTAATAAATGAAGCTTAACTACTTTAGATTGTTCGCTACTACCTGAGCTGTGAAGTGACCCACGGAAACCCGTTCACCCAGCGCCTGCGGGAGTCCCAGCGCTCCGTTTCCAATGTTCGCCAGGGACTGACGCAACTGGGCCGTATTGCCTCCTCCATCTTCAATAATCCAGGTTAGTGCACTGTGTTTCACTACTCTCTGAGCTGTGAAGCGCCCAAAGATATCTGTTCACTAATATTCTACATTTTTTAATATCAGGTTATTTACATCAATTTATTTTCTAGTGAATATTGAACCATTGCACTTCTTTTCGACTTCTTCATATTTTTCATATTCATATTTTCTTCCCCCTGATTTATTATGTAGACCACTCTGTTGATGGTTATTATTATTTTTTTTGTCTAACAGTGCGTACAGTTAAAACTATCGGAGGAATTAATTATACGTATCAATTCAAACACCCAATAACAAAATGCCATGTTCAACTCAAATTTGTAAAAATACTGGTTGGATCAGGTTAGATACGACCGACTTTATAAGATAAGCATTATCGACAAAATTAAGAAAGGTCTGTTACGATGGTTCGGTCACGTAGAGCGAATGGATGATGAAAGAACGGCTAAAAAAATATATTTGCGACTGTGCCTGGATGTAGAAATCGAGGAAGGGCCGAGAAAGACATGGCATGATCAAGTAAAACAAGTGCTTGAAAGTGGGCATGTAAGAAGTCGGAATAATCGATGTGCGTGCATGAGAAGATGTATGAATGTAGAGGAAGCAAGAGAAGTGTGCCAGGACAGAGTGGTGTGGCGTTCTATCCTTTCTGCCTACCCCTTAGGGGAAATGGCGTGATGGTTAGTTAGTTAGTTAGGGTCAGGTTAGGTTTTCTTCCGTCCAGTCTTCACGTGACTTAACCTAACATCCCTACTAATTACACTTGACCTAACCTAACCAACTTAACACCCCTACTAATTACATTTGACCTAACCTAACCAATCTAATGTCTCTTTCTCCAGGCCTCCAGCCCGCCCTGAGCTCCCTCTCGGCCGAGACTAATGCGGCGGAGCGGGTGCTGAACAGCCTGACGGCGCTGGTGGGCTGCCAGGCGGTGCGCGCGCACTACACACGGCGGGGGCTCGCGCGCTGTGCGACGCCGGCCTGCTGGGGCTGGCCCTGCTGCTGCTGGCCGCCGTGCTGGCCGGCTGCTCTTCACCATCCTGGTCTGGGTCGACAGCCACACGTGGATCTATATACAGAAGAAGTGAGTGGACAACACCGCTGACTTTGTATTTTACTCCTGCTGATGTACTGGCTGGGTTTTCGTGATGTAGACGACGCCACCATTGAAGCTTTTATTTATGTTTTTACCTACCTTCTATCCTAGGCAGACATTTAGTGTGATAATATAAATATGTATTGAAAAGTGGTTCTTTCCGTTATTGCGCTTACGTTAAATTCCTGCATTACTTTATTATATTGGTTGGTTGGATGAAATTGCTATCTAGGCAATGTACACCACTGTATGTACAAAAAGCTAAATAAATCAAATAAAAAACTAAGCTTTGTATGATTCTTGACCCAAAAAATTTTATCAGACGATACGGGATTGTCATTAATCACAAACTAAATACATAACCATCCAACAGACTACGCATATTTTCACTCAATATCTATACCGAAAAAATTAAAACCCTTAGAACACCCAGCCGAAGCGCGTTCTACTCGATTCAAACGCAGCCAGTATTTACAGTTACTGCTAGGTAGCTTGCGAGCTGCTTACACTAAACTATGATTGATTCAAGAAGAACGCGCGTCGCCTGCGATTTTTTAAAATTACCGTATGCATAACCTAGAGTAGAAGAGTATTTCGATATGGAGACACTGAGGGATCGTAA
Organism: Micrasema minimum; assembly: GCA_022494985.1. Classification (NCBI taxonomy): domain Eukaryota; kingdom Metazoa; phylum Arthropoda; class Insecta; order Trichoptera; family Brachycentridae; genus Micrasema; species Micrasema minimum. Next base: position 110,361 of record JAGVSP010000048.1, on the reverse strand, counting down.
CGGTGGCGGCATCATGATTTTCTTTTGACTTGATCGATGCTGTCGCCCTCTTGACTTAACTTCACTTGGAATCTTTGGCCCTGCAATTTGTTTATGCATTTACAACAGCAAAAATTTAAAGTCCTGCATAACGGTGGAGGTGGGATCGATCCCTCAGACCCTAGAATATGAAAAATTATTTTGCAAAAAATGGGCAATTTGATAGATTACAAAACGTGTAGATATTGACTGTATTGAGTCGAGGACTCCAGATTGCAATCTCTAGGTTTGAATCCCACTCCAGTACAACTTGTTTCTTGCTTTCCGGTACAGTTATTTCTGACTATTTGAAAGCAGCCCCAAAATTGAAATATTTATGTGCATCCTAAGAACTTAAATGCTTTTCTTTTATGAGAAATATAACGAAAATTTTACCTTATAATATGATGCTAATTTGAATTGAATACATAGATGTAATTGTATTTCCAGACGGGACTACGGCGGTGACGAGCACGCTCCGTTCCTTCCGGCGTCGAGCTCGGGCAGCGCGGCGCTAGGCGGGCCGGCCGGCGGCGCGCGCACGCTTCCCCGCGGCCAAGGGTCGTACAGCCCCCCGCCCCCCCCCTCCCCCCTCGGCCCCCCCCTCCTACGGGTCCGCCCTCGCCATGGCCGCCCTCTCACCCCCGCACCCCCACACCAACAGGCATGCGCCAAGCTTATTTTCTTATTGTTTACTAGCCTGCATCCACACAGCTGGAGTGGATACATCGGAGGTGATAAGGCAAAGCCCAGACTGAGAAAATAATATTATCATATGTCACAAGTCGAAATTAGAGCAGAGCGCAAGGCTGAGATAAGCATTATCGACAAAATTAAGAAAGGTCTTTTACGATGGTTCGGTCATGTAGAGCGAATGGATGATGAAAGAAACGGCTAAAAAATATATATGATGGGACTGTGCCTGGATGTAGAAATCGAGGAAGGCCGAGAAAGACATGGCATGATCAAGTAAAAACAAGTTCTTGAAAGTGGGCATGTAAGAAGTCGGAATAATCGACGTTGCAACGTGCATGAGAAGATGTAATGAATGTGGAGGAAGCAAGAGAAGTGTGCCAGGGCAGAGTGGTGTGGCGTTCTATCCTCTCTGCCTACCCCTTCGGGGAAATGGCGTGATGGTTATTTAGTTATTAGTTAGTTACAAGTCTGTGAAACATCCCAATGTAAAATTGTTATTTATGGTTTGCTTTCTGAAAAATGCTACCAGTCTGAAGATAACATCATTAACCTTTAACAAGGTGACAGCGCCAACTAGAAATACATATAAGTGGAAGTTTACCAAAAAGTTTTATGTATCTTAACAAGTTATTTTTTTAATATTTGAACAGACAGAATTCCACCAAGTAATTCAAACAAAATACACGAAATAAAAAAAAACTTTTAATTGATTTGTCGAGTTTAGATATTGAAATTTGGACTAAACCTGTATCGGTTTAAACAATTTATGAAGACCTGTAATGAAATTTAGGCCTAATCCACCAATAAAGTGGAGAAAATTTCAAGAAATTACTATCATAATTAATTAGTCAGCATCTTAATATTAAAATAAATGAATTCAAATGTTTTTAACAAATTAATTTTATTGGAAACATCCATACGGTTTCATAACAATACGTGTCTTTTGTCAGGTAAAGAATGACTATATGGATAAAAGAGGTTAAAGACTGTTGCATATGTGCCGCTTTAAGGTCTATTGTTTGTCAAATGCTTGTTCAGATAACTACACAGTTTTTCTTGTTCAGAAAAACTGTGCAGTCTGTCAAACTTCTGTCAAAAGACAGGTTGATTAAATATGTGTATTGTATTTTGAAACGCGATTGTAAGTTATTATCGTTGTTTGCTCTCAGGGAAATTTGTATAATTTAGCTAATGAATGTAAATATGTTATTGGTTTTTTACGTATTTTAAAAGCATATACGAGCGTTACGGCTCTCTTCAAGTAGACTTGAAGAGTGGGGGAGCTGAATTTTTAGAAATAAAATTTAAGTATAATTCAACAGTTTATAATTATTATTTGTAGAAATTTTATTTATTTTAATAGAAGTGTTTTGGTGGCCCTCGTAGGGGAAATAACTAAAAACATTTTTAAAAAAAAATGATTTCGGCCATCTAATAACTAAACGTTGTGCATCAAAAAGTTAGTTTTTGGTGAATCGCGTTTTTAGTTTTTGTAGTCAATGGATTTGAATAGCGCGCCGTGTTTTAAAAAATTATGAAAAATCCTTAGCAAGAAAAGATAAATATTTGACATAATATCTGGACATGTAGAATTGAGTTTAGACTTAAGACATTTAGGAGCGATTTACTCGTATTTGAAGTTTAAACAATTCGTGACGTTATTAAATTTGTTTTAAAAACATGGGTCTCTTGTCTTGTTACGGTGGTACTTGGTTATAGAACGTAATTAATTTTATAAAAAAATTGGTCACATGCGCAAAAAAAATGTTGCGTCAGCCATGTTGGACTTTTAAAATAAAATGCTGTGTTCGAAATACAGGACCCCTAATAATTCCGAAAATGATTACCCATGTTTTTAAAAAAAGTGCATCGGCCATCTTGGATTTAAAATATAAAAAAAAAATCCGAAAACCCCCAGAACCTCCAATAACCTTGAAAATGATACGGGCACGCTCCACAGACCCACAGAGCCACAGACCGATGAGAAAATCGTCATTATAATAGGGGAGTTTTCCTGCCGGAGGCTAGCTTGTCAGGAGACCTTCTCCTCCTCTTATACTTACTGGTTTTATGTTGGATATCAAAACAAAATTGGAAATCAGGGCCCCTAAAATGATACTCATGTTCATATTTTTTTTTAATACATCGGCCATCTTGGGGTTTAAAAAAATAAACCAAAAAAATCAAAACAAGAACCCCCAAAAACCTTGAAAATGATACGGGCACGCTCCAGAGACCCACAGAGCCACAGGGAACGGTGTGGGGGGGGGGGGGGGGACCGATGAGAAAATCGACATTATAGGGGAGTTTTCCTGCCCGTGGGCTAGCTTGTCAGGAGACCTTCTCCCTCTTATTATACCTACTGGTTTTATGTTGGATATCAAAATAAAAATTCGAAATCATGGCCCCCTAATGATACCCATGTTCATATTTTTTTTAATGCATCGGCCATCTTGGATTTAAAAAATATACAAAAAATCCAAACCCAGAACCACCCAAATAACCTTGGAAATGATACCCTGTTTCATATTATCAAAAAAGTTGCGTCCGCCATCTTGGAATTAAAGCAAATGCATTATTTGAAATTAGGACCCCACCATAACGCATTTTAAATTTTATTAAAAAAAATTTATTAAAGTTTACATAAGCTATCAATCTCATATTTTAAAAAATCCATATGCTCTACATGGGAAGAATTTATAAAATGGTGTTGATGATTTTACATTTTTAAAATGAGAAGTTATTAGGTATTCTAAAAATGATAAAAATAGCTTTTCAGGAATTTATGCAGAGTCCATATGCTCCAAATTTTTAAACAAAAGTTCTTTAAACTCAAAGAATTTGAAAATGAAAAAAAAACGCCTACGGAACGCTTCAAAAAAAAAATATATTAATAACCGTGGCATTGTCAACTTTATAAAAAATTTTAATTCCATACAAATGAAGGTAGGAACTTTTTTTTTTTTTTTTTATAAAAAAAACAATTTTTGTCCAATGTCGACGATTTAATCCGTGACTGTCTTTTTCAAAAGCAACATTAAAGATTTTCAATTAAAAAAAATCATTTGGAAAACGATAATAATTTCTTATTTTTCATCACAATACGGAATTATCTTTGTAAAAGTTGGAATCAAGGTGTAAATAGATCAAAAAATTTAAATAAATGAAAAGTCCAGCTGTCAAAGTCAAAAGCATTTTGTATTTAGATAAATTTGCTAAAAAAAATTATTTTGTTGAAAGGCAAAATAATAATTTTTATTAGTCATATAGACAGAGGAAATCTAATACGGAAACATATAAGTAGGTACTTTTATTTTAGGCAGGGTTTTAAATATTATTTTCTACGTAAATGGTAACACAATCTTTATGTTTGACATTTATTAATTAGGCGAACAAAATATTCTAGGCATCATTATACAATACACAGACGTTCATTTTTCGTCTCGCTTTTTACCAAGCAGAAAAAGTGCCTCTCACTCACACATCCGCTTTGGGAAATTCATTTATTAATTGATAATTATTTATATGAAAAATGAACATCGGGGTCAATTTTTTTTACAGAAACACGTTTAGATTTTTCGCACCTTCTAAGCGATTAGACCCGAAATTTTTCAGGTTTTCGTAATGAAAAATATGTCCAGCGTATTAAAAAATAAGATGGCAAATCCCAATACAGTTTTACTAATGGGGAATGTATTTTAGCTGATATCTCGTACGAAAAGGCTTTTATGTATTAAAAAAAAATTACTCGAATATCTAAAAGTATATTTATGAGTTGATACGTAAAAAACCGAAAAACACCATGTAACTTTAAGGCATTTTTAAAAATTTAGGAGGAGAGCAAAAAAAAGTTACTATGGAGAAATCTCATAGTAACAAAACTCGCAAAAAGAAATACTTAATTAACTTTTGTTGAAATTTTTCCAGCTAGAGCTATTTTTTACGGTTACCCTTGAACGACAAAAATAGTCTAGTCTCGATTTATAGCAAAAAAAATACTACTCTGTAGTGGTTTTTTTCGACCGGGACGACTCTCGTGTCGAAATCGGGAGGACCTAGTATGGAGAAAAAATGCCCGAAAAAAATACAACCGCAAATAATGTCCGTTAAAAAAGCATTTCGGCTGATGAAATTGTGCTCGAAATAACGGTACAAAGCGGTGGCAAAAACCCATCGCGAGAAAAGTCGGAAGCGAGCGAGTCGCGCTTTTTTGAAAAAAAATAGCAAAAATCGTTTGTATGAAGAATGGCCATTTTCGGAAAAAAAAACGCATATAAAAACGCTTCTAAAGAAGCCAAATTTTCTACCCGGTCATAGGTAAACGGTCTTCCGAGGTAATGGCACGGGGTAAAGACGTGCACCTATCGTAATCGATGAGAAATCTATGATCTTTTGGGAAAATTCTGCCGGGAGGCTAGTATGTCAGCTGTCAAACTTCGGACTCTCTCCCTCTCATACGGGGAAAAGTGCGAGAGGAAGAGGGACAAACGCCCTTAGGTGAATAATAGAGAGGTCGACAATAAACCAATGTCTACTTTAACGTTTACATAAAAAACATTGACTGTCATGTCAGCTTAAATCTGACACTAGCACACAGTTTTTCATGCAGTTTTAGCTTTATACGGGACCGTTTTCAGACTTGCACAGAAAACTGTGTAGTAAACTGCGCCATATAAAGTGGGCTTAATGCAAAAACATAAAATAGGGCTTAAGTGCTTAGAGTAAAAACATAAAATTGGGCCATCATCCATTTTAATGTTCTCTTTTTAAATTTGGTATGCGTAAAACTTATACTTTTCAACAAAAAAATATGTCTTTTGGGAACGTCTCCTCATCATACACGCATTTGTCAGCAAATGGGAACATCAGTTGTGTAATAAAATACCTGAATAAATTTTAAAAGTTATTAGGAAAATTTTAAACAAACCTCCAGTTTTGCCCAATACTGTTATTATAAATTGAACTAGGTGCCCTTCAACTTAGATTAAATTAAACAGGAGGCTCATTGCTGCTTATATTATTGCAAAATTGATCCAAACCAACCCAAACTGTTTATGTATTTAAACCATGTTCTTGTTTTAATATTATGGTACATTCTAAAACATATGAACTACCAACAATGTTTGTCTGTGTAAAAATGATTATTTTTTAACTAAAGTGAAATAGTTTTTTAAAACTTGATATTAATTGATAACATTTCTAACAAATTGCTATTGAATTGTCATACATTGGTCTCCTACCCAAGGTATTGAACCAAACATTCGGCTAATAGTGGTACAAGTAAGTAAGCTGTTGTGATTACTAGAACAAGTTAAATGTTTCTTTATTTCCTTTACTATTTCTGTATTTAATTCCTGACTTGCATGTAGTCAAACAGAATATTTATTTGTATCAATGTTTCGCTGTTAGCTCCTGTTTTTGTGATTTTTCTTATTGAAAAATTTCATTTAAATTTGGCTGTGCAAAATGTTTTATTTTCATTATTAGTTTCTTCCGCTATTAGAGTAGCATGATTGGTTTTACTTTTACTGAAGGCTGTCAGTTTCATGTTAGATTTACAATCATTTCTTTAATATTACATTCTTTCCCATAGATGTTTTAATGTGTTTATTTTTTAATAGCAAATGTGATTTATTCAGTAGGCTTAGCTGAGCTTTCAAAAATTGAACGAAAGAAAATACTGAAACGAAAGTATTTGCAACGTGTTTTGGTTTGGTGTTTACAGAAATGACGGTGGCATCGGTCAGTATGGGTCAGGACGCGGTGGGGGCGGCGGAGGGGTCGGAGGCGGCGGGGGAGGCGGCGGGCGTGGCGGTCATCTGCCCTCGGGGGGCTGCCACACGCTGGGCCGCCTGCCCTCGCACAGCTCCGCACCCGGACCCAACAATGGCAAGTACGCGACTCTGAGCAAGCAGTGCAAGACCCTGGAGAGCTCTGACTTCTACTGAGGGCGCGCGGGCGGCGCCGGGCCCCCGCCGCTGGCCCTGGACCCGCGCAGCCTGGCGCCCCCCCCCCCCCCGACCCTCGCGACATCACTCCGCTCACCAACCAGATTAATCGCTTCGACCCTAAGTATGCCTCCTTCGGCCCCAAGCACCTCAAGATCACCACCGGCCCGCTCAAGGCCATGCCGCTGCCTGACATCGGCGAAATGCCGCCGCGCGTGGAGCCCGCACCGCCGCCCATGGCCTCATTCCAGCGCCCTCCGCCCGCCGACAAGTACGCCACCATCCGCACCGGGGGCAAGTACGACAAGAGCCACAAGTACGCGCAGCAGCTGGAGGCCGCTGCCACGCTGGAGCGCCGCCGCCGGCCACCCTCGGGCGCCCCCAAGCCTGCCAACGGGACCTCCATCGTGCACCAACCCCTGCCCGAACCCCCCCAGCCGCTCAGCGCCGCGCACTTCACGCAGTACCGCGCACCCGCGCCACCCGCCCCACCCTGCTGCCCCCAGGGCGGGCCGCGCCGCGCTGGCCGGACCCCGGAGAAGTTCTTCTCGACCAGCAGCCAGCAGCCCACGCAGCAACCGCTGCACTCGCAGCAGCAGCACCAGCAGCACCAGCAGCACACCAGCAGCAGCACCAGCAGCAGCACCAGCAGCAGCACCTGCAGCACCAGCAGCACCAGCAGCAGCACACCTGCAGCAGCAGCGAGGGGGCGCGCGGCCCTCGGCGCACGGAGCGCACACGCTTGACCGGCGCCACCACCAGCAGCAGGGTGGCGGGACGCGCAGCGGAGCGCAGACTCTGGATCGCAGAGCGCGGCCGTCGCGGGAGCAGAGCGCCGAGCCCAACAAGGACCTGTATGCCGTTACAGAGTTGTAATGATAACTTCCGAGTGAAGCTCACGTGGATGGTAGCCATTGCGTGGTTTCACTTATATCCAAAAAGGGTCCCGACAAAAGCAATAAATTCTTCATCAAGTACGAATGCAATTTGGGAAAGGACGAGGAAAAAGAAGATAAGCATTAGGACAGTTAGCGCGAGTACAGAGGAGTACGGTCCGGTAACTAACAGTGGGTGGGGATGTCTCGGGATTGTTTTGCAGTCGCTGATCAGTGTCTGAGACAATAAGAACAATTGGGATAAACACTACTGTGCCCCAAATATTACTATTTGTTATTACGAATGGTTTACCTAACAAACTTTCATATTTTACGTAAAGATCTTCCGTGGAGTATATATCTAGTGACTTACTGTTACGAGATACTAAAGCACCTAGAGCCGAGTGATACGAAATAATATTTTAAGATCATTCGTCGAACGTAATTCTACTTCGACTTTATTCGAAAGACTTTAAAAATATGAATGTTTATAATAACTAGAACATTAAGATAAATTAAACCGATCATCCGAACAACAAACGGGATCAAGTACCACTCTTAAACTCGCTGCATTTATATTTTAAATTAATTTCTCAATACTACTTTTATACTCCTTAGTCACGCAGAAGTATTTCATTATATAATATTTTTTAAATGCCATGATAATTTATAGATTTTGCCACATAAAAAAAGTAAAAAATAAGCAACAACGAAATTGTGAAACGTTCGCTCACAATTATTAATATATTTACATATGAATATAATATGTATACTCGTAAATGATTTTATTGTATGACAAGTATTTTTCGGAAATAATTAAACGTTTGAATGGTTTTTATGAATTGAAGGAGAATTTGAACATTTATAAATTGAGAGAGATAAATAAAACTACAGTGTTCATATTATGTCACATTATATTAAGAGTAGATAGCGTTAGTTTAAGGATAAAGTAATGTTGACGTGTTACAAAGGACCGGATGACGATTCTACTAATAATAATTTAGGTGTCGCTCCACTACAGCGCTCACTACTTTACAGTGTTGATTTAATTAATGGCCGTGTGGAGCGACTCAATATTGCTCACTAGAAGAAAACAACCTGTACCTCTGTTTTATCTCATCTAAGAAGCACAATTTTATATACTAATATTAAGTTGGCATTTCATTCCGAGGTATTAACAGATTTGTACATTCCGATACATTTATAAAAACCTCTGACCGAGTAATTTTCAAGTACTTACAAGTATAAAATAGAGAATCCTAAATAGTTACCATCCTATACAAAACTGAGAGATGTTTTTGACTTTTGTAGATATTTCTATCGAGCCTATTTATATAAACTATACTAGTGATAAATTGTAGGTTCTTGTAAACTGTTTTTACCCAGACAGTGATTTGTATTAAAATTTTATAGGCAAATGCTCAAAATAAATTTCATATACTGTAAGTAGAATAGTTATAACAAATTCATTAAAGTATCGTAAGCACCGAGTCTTAGAACATGTGTGAATATGAAATTAAGAGTGTAAGTAATAACGCCATCTCGTAATATTAAGGTCTGTAGTGGTCCCTTCTGTGCGAGGAACCTCGTGAATCTACATCATATTATTCCAAGTTGATCTTTTTTATATATTTTTTGTGTATATTTTTCTGTATAAACAATTATATTAATGAATCGATGTTAGATTGTACAAACTAGTCAATCGTTTAACGTGACCCGCATTTTCCGAGGTGGACAACTTAAGTAATGAAATCTTTACCTGTATGTAATTGTAAATTTCATAATGTAAGAATAATGTTACGTACTGTCAAATTAGGCCTAACAATCGACCACTAGGCGAGCGTACTTCACAAGGGTGGAGTGATCGTGTAGATACTGACTTGCGAGGTAAATCTTGTTCTGTCCCTTTCTTGGGAACACTTTTATATACAGTTTGTCCATCCGCTACACTAAATGGTGCATACTTGGTACTTGTTACTTAATGGTGTTTTGTGTATGAAGTTTACATAATATAAACATTGAGTAAGATTAAGATTACCATTACTGCCCATTTCATACAAAGTGCTGAAATAATATCCGCAAGTAAAGTATTGGCCGATAAACAACTTTCTAATAGTAAATATTAAGAAAACATATTATTTGTACCTTTAACATGACGCCCGATCGGCTCAACTGTAGCGTTTTGTAATTCCATTGTGATTGGGTGTTTTGATAGTTTTTGTAAAGGAAGTACACATCACCCCGATGTGTTACTAATAATTACTAATTACTGATAATTGTTCAGCCAATATTATGCCAAAGATAAAACTATTGCGGTTTTAATGAACAATCCAACTTTTTGTTATATTTACAAATACATATACAATTCTGTAGTGATTTTTATATCAATAATATACAAAGCAATCCTTTTTTATTGACGATTCTTTTAAAAGAATATTTATTGTTAACCTTTTCTAAGATGCATTTTTTTGTATCACACAATATTCATTTACAAACGATGGACTTCTGATTAAGTAGGTAATTCTTGCTAAATATTATATAATTAATCGATGGTACTGTGTATGATATACACATATTAAAAATTTAGAATTCCGCACGTCTTTTATTTCAGGGTACATATCCTATTTATTAAAGGCTACTTAAATAATTTGTCCACTCTTAAAATCCATTTAGAAACCTGCTATTAAAATACATATGTGATGCCTAGGGTTGCTACCTGCTATTTTTTCATTTAAGGATACCAGAATTTATTTTGATTCCCAATGGGCGTCAATATTTAAATATTTATTTGAATGTGATTGTCACATAAAACCATTTCATATGTATGTGATACCTTGGACTGGCACTAAAGCGAACGATTGATCATTCTTGCCCTCATGTAGCAAATGATCAAGATTCACTTGCTACTTGGTGTACCAATGTAGTGCCCTATGCACCATTGGGTGCGGATGTGGAGAGAGTTGTATAGTAATAGATTGAAAATACAGGAATCTTCGACAGGAAATTCAAACAAACTTTAGGTTTCAGGTTCATAATGTAACAAAACATGGGTAAATAATGTATATCATCTTATAGTACAAAAACAGTAATGATATATAAGTATAATTATTTATACCCATGACTCAGAGGAATGGTCCCCACCCGATGTACATCTGACACAAGTTCACTACACTTGTGGCCCCTTCCAAGGATGAGATTGTGAGCCTGGCCTTCAGGAGACAGGGAGAGAGAAAACTGTTTATCCTTTGTTCGAACCTGACAACAACAAAATTGGGTTTATCGCAATATTTTGAATATACAAACATTAGAAAATAGAAGAATATTAAATGATTTGAGTATTAAAATCTATGTTTGATTGTTGTCAACTAACAAATTTAATTAGTATACGAGTGCCTGTCGAGTTACCCGCAGTAATGCAATAATTTTACTGTAGCCATATCATCGACCAAATTACAGTGCTAACTCACCGAATACGAAGAATGCACGCACTGGCTAACAAGTTTAATTAACAATATTGATGATGTTTTTAACACAAATCTAGTGCCTTTTAGGGAACAGTGTCTGGATGCCATCTCTGGCGGTAATGAATAGCAACCTACTGTGTAATCATTTAAAAATGTCTATATGTTAAAGACCTATGGGCGAAAAAACAATAAAATAAACAATAATAAACTATATTCACGCAATACATGAGGTGTGGGTTCGATTCCCGGTGGGGTATCAATTTTTTTATTTTTGTTACTCCACACAAACATCTTGTGTAGATTATGCAGAGAAATCAAGAACCATGCAGTGCAGCTTACCGGCAAGGCATTGGACCTTTCGAATTTATGATAAAAAATAAATAAAACGGATAATATATTTCGTATTAATCTTAGACAGGTCTGCTGTCCGATGACAAAAAGGCTAATTGCAAAAAATAAAAATTTGAAAAATCTGAGAGCTTGAATGACTTACGGTTCTTTCGTTGGTCTCCAATAAAAAAACTGGAAGTCACAGGTTCTAGGGGGAAGATTTTTCTAACCAGGAGGTCGTACACGAAGGGCCGTACACAGTGGATGACAGTGGTCACCAGTATAATATAAACAATGATGAACTTACCATCCTTGCAAGCGCTGCTCGATGTGAGCGAGGTGCTCCTTGGCTGACTGGTTGGTCCTCTCCGGGGAGGCGGTGTCGCGTGACGCTGCTCGCTGCCACACCACTCAGGGGTCGTACACGAAGGGCCGGATCACGGACATGAGGGTGGCCGTCTGGGCGCGCAATACTCTCAACGTCACCTCGCAACATTTCCTGAAATTACATTATTATTACTTTTACAAATTACTACATATTAATACATGCAAAAAACTATCTGTAGGTATTATAATTAAAAAATAAACATAATATAATTCCTCAATCAAAAATTTTCATTTTACGCAAAATTTTATTTAACCATCTTTGTTTGATGAAAGTTTTGTTTGTGAATTTTATTTTATTTTAAACTAACTAACTAACCATGCACTCCATTTCTCCGAAGGGGTAGGCAGAGAGGATGGAACCGCCACACCACTCTCGTCCTGGCATACCTTCTCTTGCTTCCTCCAAATTCATACATCTTCTCATTGCACGCGCCGTCGATTATTCTCGACTTCTTACAATGCCACTTTCATCAGCACTTGTTTTACTTTGATCATGCCATGTCTTTCTCGCCCTTCCTCGACTTCTATCATCCAGGCACAGTCGCATCAATATATTTTTTTAGCCGTTCTTACATCATCCATTCGCTCTATACCGAGACCGAACCAAAACGTAAAAGACCTTTCTTAATTTTGTCGATAATGCTTATCTCAGCCTTGCATTCTGCTCTAATTTCAACATTTAGATGCACCTATCCTTCATAGTTTATGATAGGTGCACTAATAGTTTATTTTATTTTATTTTTATTTATTTATGGACAGCCAACAGACAAACAGTTATTTTAAATATATAAACAGTATTAATTTCTATCAATAAAGTCCAATTATAGGCTATCTCTTAATTAGGTACATACTATCTAAAAATATTAAAACACTTGAGTACTAATTATTTATTGTTGCAAAGTACCCATCCTGTGCATAGTTGCTTTTAAGTAATGCATAAATCAAATGTGAATAAAATAAATGAATGAATTGTTCGTCTGAGATGGATTATCTCGCCTTCATGTAACAAATGATCAATATTCACTGCACTTGGTGTACCAATGCAGTGTCCTATAAGGGAAATTAGTAGTAGCAGTATGTACCTGTAGGTTCCTTCACAAGCCAGGGGTCCCATGGCGTGCTGCATGTTCCTATTCAGCCTGAAGGGAACCCTATCGGGCCACTCAAACGTTTCTCCGCGGTTGAAAAGGCAGTTGAAGTCTACGTGAACCGTGTCTCCAGTTGGTGGAGAAAATAATATATTCTCACATGGACGGTCACTGAGAATAGGGAAAATTTACATAATTGTACATATAGCCCATAATCTTTTTTGTGTGAATATTTGAAAATAAAAATTCAATAAATCAATATTATTTGATCAAGTGAATATCAGCTACACAAAATATAGATAAACTCGCTGACGGAGCTTCCCCCAATACTAAAAATATTTTGATCAGTTGATCAACTGTTTCAGAAATGTACGTCCAGTTATTGTACGTCACTCAAATCATTATGCATGTATGAACACACAACTCTTTGCTGTCATGGTAACACACAAGGTGACTAACTAACTTTTAACTTTTATTAGTTACATTAAAATAAAAAAATCATGGAATTCCACCAAGTAATGTCAATAAAAAATATGAATTTAAAAAGAAATAATTTTTAAACCTCAGATTCAAGTCATATTACACATTCAATACAGAATATGATGTAGATTCACCAGTTTTTGGGTTACTCTGATGAGTTTAGTTACTCCATGTATTGTTTAATTTTCCAAGTAAATAATTTACTTTTAGTGTAAAAATTTGTATCAAAACGTTTTGATTCAAATATTAAATAAATACGGAAGATACCCACGACTGCCATGTCACTTTGGTCCGGGGATAGTTTTTATAATTTTTTTTTTTTTTAACAAAGCAAATCTTACCTAGAATATATCCAACCATGGACATAACAGCAGTTGTTCTGATGTATGCAGATCTTGCTTGATACCTGAAATATAAATTCTCATCTATATTTTGAGATTCGGACCCACTTATATCATGAGAAATTACTGCTACTGTACTGAATTTATTTTTACTATGCTAAATGATAAACTGAAGAACTTACCAGGCGTGTGGATCCGGGAAATGTGTATCGGAACCAGTCTCCAAACACAGGAGGATGTTTTGGTAACAGCTGCTCCTCGTACACCTTTCTCTTCTTGGCTAGAGTATCTTTATTGGCGCACATCATTTCCTTTAGTTCTCTGGCGCTGGTGTAGATTCCTAAAGTAAAAAAATATGAAAAAACTTAATTTAATAAAATAATTATTACACAAAAACAAATATTGAAAGGTGTTTTTTCTGGGAATCGAAGTTAAGCAAAAAATCAAATGAGTAGAAAAAACTTGTATAGCTCTATGTGCTTCCAAAGTACTTTGAGAAAGTAGACAACTTCTCCATTGGAAAGTATTATGTAAGACTATTTCATTCTTCATCTTTGGTTAACTTTAGCCAGGAGTCAAAACAGACAACAGGAAGTTCAGGACAGGGGTCACCAAAAACTACATATAGATACAAGTCTGAACGAGGGTGACACAAGCGTTAAACTTTGTACCAATGAAAATTCATGGATAAATGCATGTATCAATTTTGTACCGTCTTGTATCTACTATTACTACTACTAACTGTAGCAAATGATTCAAGATTCACTGCACTTGATGATCCAATGCAGTGCCCTATGCACCACTAGGTGAAAGTAGTAGTAGTATCTTGTATCTAGATCCCTGCCCGGGTTAGGTTAGGTTTGGTTACCTTTCTCCTTGTACAGGTTCATGAGTATGGGCCGGAAGCCGAGCAGGTCGGCCACCCACTGTATGATGCCGCACTCCTCGTTGAGGGGCAGGACGCTGTACGTGCGGATGTACAGCCCCCGCTGTCGGCTCTCGGGGCTGTCCTGCAGATAGCGGTTCACCACGCCGTTGAACTCCATCAGCCGGAAGTCCTTGCGAAGGTCGTCTTTCGGCTTCAGCATCATCATATACCGCTTGCCGTCTGACCCTGAAAGATGAAACAATTTGATGCCGATACAGACAATAATTACGGCTGTTGAAGTATGAAATACATATACTCTAAAGTGTTTACTATTTGAGATTCCATTTTACTTAGGTGTAAAAGAAAAATTTAACGTAACGTAACATTCTAAAAAATAAAACTAATTCATACCTTTTAGTGTGATTTTTCTAGGTCGCTGTAGAGATGGAAACACTGTGACAGCATCTTCTATTCCAGTTATGTATACCAATGCAGGGAATGGATTGAAATTTGAATCTTTTTCCTAAAAATATATTTCATTATTTCAAAACATACTTTATTATTTTGTGCAGACTATATCATCAGATTTTAATACTACATAATATGAGTTATTAGTTATTAAATCAGCTGATTTAGTCCATTTAATAAAATTTTCTGAAAAGTGGTTTTGCCATGGTAGCGACGATATGCAGTGGAACCTCTCATAACGAGCAGAACTTTTTAGTAAAAAATAATTATTTGTCTTAAATTCATGAATAATAAACTAGTTAATTTTTAAATTGTATTTTGCAAATTGAAATTGCATTCTAGGATGTTACACTACTTAACAATTTATAGGTACGTAATTTTATTGTAATAAATCGGCATGGAACGCATTATTATATTTTACAAGGATTAATATGGAAAAAACTGATTAAGGAGTGTTTCACATAAGGAGTCTTGGAGTGAATTATTCTTCCAGAGAGGCAAAGATTTCAACTAACCAATTCTACTTTGAAATTAAGTCTAGGAAAGCATATTACCCAATTACTTACCACAAATAAATTATTAAGAACAATTTGATTACTGTAGAATTTTTTCAATTTTTCGACATACCTTTTTACCAGAGTTAAAAGGCAGTATAATTTTGACAAACTGCTCGTGTGGCATCATAATTTGGCTGAAGTTATCCGAGGTCAGAAGTTTTGGGAGGGATCTGACTAAAGTGCTCACATGAGTAGCCTGAAAATAAGAGATAGTTGTTATTTAATTAAAAAATACTGGTGTTTTCTATTCCTGATTTTTGTCTACAATAATTTATTGTATCATTTGGAGAAAGTTGAAAATAATTGGTTTTAAAAATATAAATTATATAGCAGAATGAGGTAGACATTTTAATTGGTTGAAACTTTCATAAATCTATTCCAATTTTTACTTAACTCTATTGCTAATGTAAAAATACCTTGAATGTTTTGTGTGTCTTTGTGGCTCATTGAAAATGTCAAAGACTTTTGTATCGTAAAAGCAATGATATTAAATGACTAGATGAGCTATTTCAAAGAGAATTGTCCAAATTTTATGTTCCATTTGTGTTTTGCAGTGAAAAAAAGACACACTTCCATTGGAAAGGGCTCACTATGTCTATCTTCCACTATCCAATACATTTGAATAACTTTGTTTCAGTCTAACAGGTTTGAATTTTTTGGAAGAGAGCATTAACGAATTAGGGTTGTCCAATGAATGTTTATTATCGTATTATAATTGAACAAATTATTTACACATGAATAAATTGTTTTATTTTTTAAACATTTTATTAGGAAAACCAACAGAAAATAATAACACATAAATAACATAAATCTCGCTAATTGAAATAAATTCCAATTACAGAATTTCACCTAATAATTTTTAAGAGCAACAGAAAATTAATTTAATACAAATATCTAGCACTAAACATAGAAAATCTATTAAAAAAATATTTAGCCATTTCATTTTTGGCTTATACATACATAATAACGTACGTAATTACATAAAAGTTAGTTAATAAAAAAATATTCATAAAATTTAGTGTACCTATTGGAAATTATTTTGATATAAGCAACTGCAATTTTTTTAAAATTATATTTATTTTTCTTTCCGAAATCTTATATTTTACCAATTATTTTAAAAATATCAATGTTCTGAAAAAATCGATGTGCCAACCCTATTTTTCCGTTTACGCAAATGTGAATCAGCAAAAAAAGAGCAAAGAGTACACCTTTGAACTTCCAGTACACCTGTATAAACAATTGTTCCTTTTTATTCTAGTGCGCATTTTGCTTAGCACTACATGAGTTTTTACAACTCAACGCTATCCAAGCAAATGCTGACGACAAATATACATTTTTTAAATAATCTTATTATGTTTTTTAATATACATAAATACTTTAAAAAATAAATACTTACACATGAAAAGTAACGCATTTGTCTTTATACTTCTTTTTTTCGAATGGTTTTTGCAGTATCTTAGAACGCAAGCCGGCATTTTGACAGGTGAAAATATATGTAACACGGGAGACGGCTTGTCGAATACTGATTTCATAGAAATTGGTAGTCATACAATTGACTTGCTTAACCGACCACCAGGAACGGAAGTAAATCGCTTATCTAGTGTATACATTAATATCATTGCGTAAAAGATGGAATTTAAAAAGAAGTTGAAGTTTCTCAATTAAAAATATCTACAACCATTAGTTAGGTGCCTTAGTTCTTATAATGAAGTAAATATAAGACAGAATGATGAATTTATGACCTGCACATTATCCGCTATGGGTTTGTTGCACAGCTCTATCAATTTCTCAGCCAGTTGGTTGAAGTCATGTATGAACTTGAGCATGGCAGGTTCCTTGAGGCGAGGATCGTTCAGTATCTCCTGACACCTCTTGATCCTC
Source organism: Micrasema minimum (assembly GCA_022494985.1). Classification (NCBI taxonomy): domain Eukaryota; kingdom Metazoa; phylum Arthropoda; class Insecta; order Trichoptera; family Brachycentridae; genus Micrasema; species Micrasema minimum. The sequence continues at coordinate 92,960 of JAGVSP010000048.1, read as the reverse complement.
TGCGGGTAGCTGGACTTGATGACGCACATCATCATCCAGAGCGAGTGCTGAGGATACGCCAGTATTAACTTGATGATTATAGACTTCAGTTGGGCGTAAACCTGGAATCATTATGATCATTTTAAAATAATCCACATCATCTTCATACTGTAATGTTTTTAAAGTTTCATTTATTTCACAATTTATTTCCACAATATTAAAACAATATGTTTTACATAAGCGATACCCTCAAATTTCTTTATACACAAGTAGGTACTAGATGTTACTCTATGAGTGGTCTGGAAGATTACTAACGGGACTCATTATTTATTATTATATCACTTGGTAACTTTTTCCTTTCTACTGTCAATATAAAAACATATTTTTATTTTATATCCCTACAGAGATGAGGTAGAATTTTTCTCAAATTCAGGAATGTGGATATTCGAGCGTTTACAGGGCTTATGACCTGTCACTGGCCACTTTGTGTAGGTACTACAACATTCCCCATTCCGCTTATTAGCGAATATTCACACCAGGTAACATTTTTTATTTTGTATATGCTACGAATCGAGAATGATCCACCAGCGAGTTGAAAGCTCCATCCATCCACTTAACCCAGCCAATGACAGGTCATAAGCCCTGTAAACGCTCGAATATCCACATTCCTGAATTTGAGAAAAATTCTACCTCATCTCTGTAGGGATGTAAAATAAAAATATATACCTACTCCCGTCTTGGGATAAAATCCAGATTTGTGTACAAGTATTAGAACACGACCCAAAATGTTGTATAAAACATATTTTGTTTATGTGTTCAAGTTATTGTCGCAGTTCTTTATTAATGCTTGATTTTTTCTGAGTAGTTAATAAAGCAAAGAGTATGAAACCGTCAGTGCTATTAATAAGTGAGATATACTCATTCAAACTTGGTGAGTATGAACCCTATGATGACTTCGTTGTAAGATTACCATTTCACAGTTAATTAATTTGTTTGTTCCGATCAAGTCACCCATACACCATTCATGGAGTGTTGTAAGACCTTTTTACTTACTTCTTTGATAGGATGGCAAATTCTGGAGATGATTTGTGAGAAGGCAGTGAGGAAGAGATAGAGAGGAAGGCGCTCACTAAACGACTCTATAATGGTGCAGATCTGTGTCAGTGTTACCATGGCGGCACTCTTAGGCTCGTTAGACTGTACTTCAAAATCTAACCTGAAACACAAAATCATAAACAAGGGATGAAGAGTTGGAAGTATGGAAGGAGTTGGAGTCCGTTTTTACCATTGATAAAAAAATTTAACTAATCACTACATCCTTCCACTATTAACCGTTTTTAAATAATTGAATAAACGAGTTGATGAAAACAATTGTAGCATATTTTCAAAAATCTAATATTTCACACGGGTGAAGGGGTTGTGTAATGCTCTTTTATTTGAAACCATTTTATGGAGATCAAAATTTTAAAACCCAGATCTATCAGCATTTTTATTTTTGCTACATTACACTTTCATCCACTCAAGTCTTCAATTAACTAAATTCACTGAGGCTGTGGGCCACCAGGATTAGGTACCCTGGTGGTTATGGCTTTATGTGTAGCTCAGAGAGATATTTTGACCTCCTGGGTGACAACACGTCGTTTTTTTGCGCAGATTTCTTGCCGCCAAATTGTGGGGCAAACTAAATTAATTTTTAATTTCCATTATTCATCTTAATCGTAGTTTAATTAGTTTTGTTTATTGTATTTTCATTGTATTTTCTTCTCGTTAAATTCTGTGTAATAAATGTGCACTGTAAAACTGTAAGTATCTTTCATTTCTCTCTGAGCACCCACATAAAGCCATAACCACCAGGGTAACTAATCCTGGTGGCCCACAAGGCCAAGTCAAGATGAAAATTAAATTCGGAAGTTAAAGTATAGGAAATTTAAAAGAACTCTGAAAGGGTAGTAGGTATATCTAGTGAAATAGTCAACAACCACACTAGTTCTGATTTGTACTCTATTTTATATGGTATTATAATATTTTGTATACCTATTCTAATGATAATTTTATAACAAATGAACGCTGACGTATCAACGCTGAAACTGATAATGAAAGCATTATTGATATCCCAACAGAGACAGAGAAACTCTGGAAACGAATGTGGATTATCTAGGCGTCTACAGGGCTTGTATTTGATATTAGTCCAACATGGGTATAATTCAGTAATTTATCTACAATTATTATTTGTACACATTCAGAATGTTGATAATGAAAGGTTCACCATATAGACAGCATTCTAGGCATACTCTGGTAGAGCTTCTTGTGTCCGTGCTGCAGTGCCCTCCCATAGCAATCTAGACCCGCGCACGGGCGGCGCCACCGGAGGCCCCGTTCTTCTCCTCAGGGCCCATCGCTGCATACACCCTTTCGTAATAAGCCGCTAAACAAACCTAGAAATACATAGCTTGTTTTTAATCCAATTGTTTCAGGAAGCAAATCTAATGGATATTAGACTAATATATAATTAATAAATATATTGTAACATATAAGTAATAACAATGTTTAAATTATGTATTTAGGCACCAAATTTTTTTTGCTAGAAGCTCTAATAGGTCTAGTCAAAGAAGAATCCGAGTGCTAGAAATACCTCATTGTAAATCAAGACTTGCTCAGAGACATGCACATTTTATTGCCCCCAGTTTAATGAATTCTTTTTTAACTGACAATAAAATGGCATTGTCAATTTTTTCATCGTTTAAAAAAAATTAACACAAAAGTTGGATTCATAGTGTAAAGGTAGAATCATTCTCACTATAAAGACCATAACAATAACATAATCTATGTTATTTTTTATTTTATATATTTTATAATTATTTCCCTTCTTCCTCTAGTATAAATATATCAATATCTTGTATTTTTTTAAATTATCTTTTTCTCTTTTGCCTCGTGCATACTGCTTGAAAGACTGTAAACACATTCATTGACTTCACAGTATACCCACAAACAGGCTATGCCTTGGTGGGATTTTTTCTAATGTACATGTGTTTTTATTGTATTTCTTTGTAAACAAAAAATTTTGTTTTAAAAATAAAATAAATTTTTTTTTTAAAAAAAACACTTTTATTTACGACTTTTCTTTGGTAGAAAATTTGGAAAAATTGGCTCAAGTAAACTGGAGTTTTGTAATTTAAATATTTTTTGTATGTATGAATAATTAGTATGTTGCCTTACCAAACTTTTTTTCCCATTGTCGATAAACTTCTACTGCTTCCTTGTAGTGAATAATATTGACATCCATATCTACATTAGTTGTTTCATCATTATATAAGGCCTTTAGTAACTTCGCCTTGGCACACAGTTTTCTAGAATAGAAAAATATTCATATAAATGGCGCATAATCCCGACATCGTCCACTATATAGCAAATTTCCTTTTTTGAGAATTATGTAAATATTTTAGCTTCCATTTCTTACTGTGTTTATAATTTTATGTTATCATTCTTGATTTTTTGTCAAATGATACGCCTTGTATCATCTCTTAGGATGTATTGCCTAATAAAAAATTGCATTTCATACAAAACATTTGCAAAACTTAAACATCAAATCATCGTAACTTGTTTATTAATAATTATCCTATTTACAAACGTTGCACCGATGATCTTGCAATTTTCGTTTAATTTTTCTGCCTTCAGAGAAAATTTTGGTTTACAAGCTTATCATATTATATAAGAAGGCCGAGAAAGACATGGCATGATCAAGTACGACAAGTACTTGAAAGTGGACACGACACGTGAAAAGTCGTGTGTGCATAATTGGAGGAAGCGAAGGGGTGTGTCAGGTGATCATCACCCCTACGAGAAATAGAATGATGTAGAGGAAGCGAAGGGGTGTGTCAGGACAGAGTGATCCTCTCTGCTATGTGATGGCTAGTTAGTTTTGGGACTGTACTTCTCGCCGTTGAGTATGTAGATATACGCCTGGAACAATTTCGGAATATTCATTTTTAAAAATAATTAGACAGCACCACTAAAAATCACAATGTTTATTATATTATTTATAGAGTTAGAAAAGAAAAAAATAATACTCACAGGTGATATATATCCATTAATGCTCAATGTATCCAATTAGGTGCATTGATTTTATTTGGATTTAAGCAAACAAGATAACAACGGTTTAGTTATGTGAACTTAGATGTATCCAATCAGGTACAGTGGGCGTTAATGGGTTACTGGAGTAATTTTTGCATTGAAATAATTTGGGTATATTACAATACAAACTTCTGTACTTGCCTGTTGGAATATGCAAGCCTTTCTGGCAAACTTAGCACTCTGCAACCAAATTTTTCCTATGTGAGAATCTAACAGAGCGGCCGTTTGTGGGTGAGAGGCTTCTAACAGTTCCTGAAATTACAATAATTTAGAAGATAAATTATACAATTAGGCCAATGTACACAACCCTTTGTACAAAAAGCCAAATAAATAAATAAAATAAATGCAATGCACTGTTACAGGATCGTTCGTAAAGGTGTTTCTAGGTGTATAAGTTAAATGACAAATATGCAGGTAAAAATTTAGAAAGGATTGTTAACCTTAGATTGTTCAAGTAGGATTCTCCGCAGTCTGAGAACTGGCTCTACAGTTCTGGCAGAGGACTGTACAAGCTTCAGGCGTAGAGTCCACTCTTCAATAAGTTCGTCTATTATCTCACTGCACTTATTGTCTCCATCGTTCAAGTCTTTGATTCTGCACAGAAATACAATATGTAACGCTTAATATTCTAATTATTAATTCCCACTTCTTCCCCTGAAAAGATTATAACATGAAATATTTCACATTTATTATTTATTATTATTTATTTATTATTTGGACAATTTATAAAGCGCTGTTTTTGAGAAAAATCGCCTCAAGAGCGCTGAACTACAAACTTAATATTAAAAACATGTTTTTTTTAGAGAAACTATTTTTTTTAATCAAAGAAGCATTGGATATTTTTTTTTTAGATACGCAAAATAAAAAAAATAAACAGTCATAAATTAGGTCAACAATATTTCCTACCGGCTCCTTATTTGAAAAATGTATTACCAGAACTACAAACTCTTTCCCTTGTTAAATAGACTTACTTGTAAATTGCCAGTTCAGAGTGTTCTATCTCAGCCAGCATGTGCAGGCCGAGGGCGCAGTTGTACGCGTGGGTGTACCCCCGGCGGAGCTCCGAGGTGCTGCTGCCCCCTTCGCCCAGGCGGCGCAGCAGGGCGTGGCGCGCGGCCCCCAGGCGGCGCTCCAGAGGCCCCCGCAGCCCAGCCCGCAGGGCTAGGCAGGCAGTGACCTACCCTGACACCCCAGCGGTCATCGTTAGAAACCTGACAATTATGCATGTGTAATTGTTAGTTGTTATTATTAAAATCCGGAGTGAGATAAATTTTCACACACGCCCTCTTACGGTTGATTGTCGACTATACGATTGACATAATATTTATTAACTATGCTTTTTAAACAACCATAAATATTCTTTTCCATAGAATAGAAATGTCATTTCTGCCAATGCTCTTCTATGTAAAAACCATGTAACAATTTAGTTCATTAAAACCTTTTACTAAAGGTTTGAATTATTTCAACCATTTTCCGCCTTTGTCCTATAAAGGATTTTTTTCAAATGTTCCAAAACTTTTTCTTAGACGGTAAGGAGCGAAGGATATTTTTTTATGATCACAACAGGCTAGAGTAATAGAGTAGTAATCCAAGTAATTCAGAATAGAGCAGTTAGAAATGTTTTTCACTTGCCGTACGATACACATATAAAAGATTTTTATACTTTGAGAAAAAAATCATGTCCTTTCACATGCTTCCTACATACGAAATTACTAATTCAATATTACATACAGTTTTTGATTTAATGCACACAAACATCGAGACCACTTTTAATAGAGACGTTCATCAGCACAAAACCCGTTCACGCAACAAAATACATTTAGAACCTGCAAATAAGACCAAATTCGGTACAAGATCTCTAAAATACATAGCATTTTCCGAATTTAATTTGTTACCTGACATGTTTAAGATCCCTGTATCTAACTATCGAAACAGGACATCTGATTTGAAGAAATATTATTTTAATTTTGTAAGTATTTGTATGTAAAAATATTTTTTAAGTATTTTGAATGATACCTTTGCTACTGGCATCGATATAATTACGGTTTTGCTGTTACTGTAATAATTCACTTTATTGTTTCTTTAGGTTTTATGTTTTCATTGGATTGGTTCTGTTTTTTGTATATATTGTGTTTATTTTGTGATCTAAGCGATGTCAGTGCGTATTAGAATAAAATGAATATGTGTTTTTTATTTGTCCCTAAATGAGTTTATTGTAAAAACTCCTAGGGAGCATTGGATTGAAAAAGAAAAGAAATTTATTTTCTTTGTAATGTTTTTTTTATAAATAATAATAATCATTTTGTTTCCCTTATCCGCAGCTGATGGTGCATAAGACATTGCATTCGTACATCAAATGCACTGTATCTTGATCACTTTATTTCTTAATGACTTAGTCTCTAGTTTCCGTGACAGTCTTACATATGAAATATTACATGTGAAAAACCACATTTAAATAAATATTTCATATTGACCCCCACAGGAACCATGTATGTTAGCCAAATGTACTAACAACTATAGCACGAGACGTGAATAAACCAGAATAAACAACTTAACAGAATGACTATTTTTTTATGAACATAAATCCTTACATTAGGCTGTTCAAGAAGCTTATCGAGGTCATCAAACATGGCGAGCCTCCAAAAGGGTTCAGCTGCTAGAGCACCCTCTCCTGAAGTATTCCCATTGGCACCTTGTAGAAGGCGCAAAGCAGTATAGGGCTGATCCAGGCCTAGGTACACTTCTACCATTCCCTGAAATCAAACAAAAATCTGATTGGTTAATTTGATAAGCGTATTATAAAATTTATTTACATATGGTATATCAACAAAGAAGAAGAAGCTTTTTCCAAGAACGAGAATGTGGACATTTAAGCATTTACAGGGCTTATGACCTGTCATTAACTGGAATTAGTAGCCACCCGACATATTACAACATCCTCATTTTGCATATATTAATGAATATCCACACCAGATAATTTTTTAATTTTGTATAATATACTACATTTTAAATTTTTTACTTTTGATTTTGATATTTGTAAAGAAAGTGATATTAAGTATTTTTAGCAAAGTTCCTCCATCAGAGAGGTCATCTCTGTTGGGTTATCATACTTGTAAATGTAAATGTTAGTTGTAAATGAATACCTCAACACGGGCTTTGCCCAGCAAGAAAAAAAGAAAAAAAATTCATGTATGAAACAAAAAAAAAAAAAAAAAAAATCTATCATGAACGGGAGGCGACCCAGTGGTAGCATCGCGGTCTTTGAGTCCAGAGATCCCAGATCGAAACCCCACTCCACCGCGACTTGATTCCGATTTTCAAGCACAAATCGCTAATTTGAAAAATGTGCAAATATCATAAGATTACATGGATTTCTTTTTAATTAAATAAGTAAATAATTCATAAATAAATTAATGTATGTACTACTTGAGAAAACAAGTTGAAACTTGTCAAACGAACTAATAACACGCGCACCCAGGATAAAAACATATTTTTTTACTGATTGCAAAGCTGTCATGGACGACATTTCCGTTTTTTTTTTCTATGATTTGGACATACTCAAAATAGTCTATATTATAAAACTACTTCAATAAAAAGTATCTGACAACCTGAAGCCTTTCATCGTCTATGTCTCCGCGTTGAGCACATTTCTCATAGCAGGTGGCGGCATCTTGCAGCTGCCCGGTCACTTTGTGGGCTAGGATCAGTTCAGAGAGAGATGGTTCACTCTGTTTCATCCTCATTATTCCTGGAAAAATTAAATAATTACAGAAATCAAAATTATTCTTGGCATTGAATGCGTAAATTAAGAAATAGATCAAACTTATTAATGAAAACAAAATAAACAAACAAAGTAATAATAAACATAAAATTGATAATTAGCAACAATTTCACCTTCCAAATTGCATGCATAACTCTCAAATTATTTGACCTCTATTCAAATATTAAAGGTTAATCTAAGCACGCTATCATTTTAACGTATCTTTATACAGGTCATTTTTCGTTGATTTTAATCTGATGCAGATAAAAAAAAAAGCCCTGAAATAAATCAGTATGCACACTGATGCAGATAAAAAATGGTGAGTACTAAAAAAAAAAATTATATAATATATATTTACCCGCTACACAATCTGGTTCATCCAAGACAACATATATTTCAGCAAGGAAGCCAAGTTGGTCCTGGAGTCGCTGAGGAGAGCCTTCCACGTACATTTCTAGGTACTGCAGGGCCCTCTCCAGCTCACCACACAGGAAGTTGCCCTTGGCTATAGTCAGTTTGCAGAATCCTTCGAGGAAACTCTTGATTTTTCTGTTTGGACAAACAAAATAATGGGAACAGGTAGATTTACAAGGCCCTAGTAAAAAAAGTTTAATATGAGTGGACATGTAATTTTACAAATTTTGTGGTTGAGTGTTAAACAAACAATTGATATTCATTTTAATTAATTAAAACATAAAATAATCAGAGGGATCCATGGCTTATTTTATTACTTACACATAGTTTTTTTTTGTCTGTGAAAACATTCTTTTTAGCATGTGTCCACTCCAGAAGCCATCGATTGAAAAAATCCAAAAGGACGAACACCATCTTTCTGCATTTCAACTACAAAGGAAAGTTAATTAGATAAAATTATGATAATACAAAAAGTGACATTCTTTGTTTTCTCTCAGAACTCTTCAATTGTTTAAAACTCAAAAAATAAGCTTTTTATGCAGTTACATTTCAACAGTCCTGAAGAACATTGTCAGATCGGTTAAAAATAAAAAATCCCCTTTTTTGGCTCATTTGAAATTCCTTTTAATGATTTTGAAATCTGCATTCTCAAAATGTCTATAAATTGATTACATATTTGATCAATAAAAATTATAATCCGAAATCCTTTTTCAGGACTGTCGGATGTCAAATTATTTAAAAACAATACACACTTGGGTACCCTCTTCTAAAATTAAAGGCGTAATAGCTGGTGTAAGATTTAGCATCAGGGACGTCCTGTACTTTGGTATATCAGCCACATGGACAGCCTCGTTACTGAATGATTCAGGACCTGAAGACAAAAAATTAAAATAGAACATGCCAAAAATGTTTTTTTTTTTGTGATTAATTTTTTAGACCAGTTTCTTTGCGAGAGCGAATTTCAGTTTACAAATTTTAGGTTTCTGTTTATACCTTCTTTCTACACTTACCAATCACAGCTAACATCTCGTCCTTGAGAAAACTGTTGTCGTTGTTTGAGATGATGTTGTGAAGGACAACATAGGGAAGGAACAGTACAAGGGTACGAAGATCCCTCTTCAGGCTTGGTTGGACCATTCTTAGCACGTCTTGGGTAGCCTTCATATCTATTAGTGGAATTAGCTGACTTGCCCAGCTGAAAAATAGTTATATATGATCAAATTAGTAATTTCAACATAAAAGAAATTATAAATACATGATTTAATTAGTCAAGCTAAGCTAGAAATTATAACAATAACACAATATACCATAGGTAATGAGGCTGAAAGTCATATTCAAAAAATTTGTCAAAGCTAAGTTTAACACATGTATAGAGCATATTCAGCACTAGGATCTCCGACGTATTGACATGTAGATATATCGTAGTTGTGACGCGTATATGACGGTAATCAGTAAAATTTCTTTGGTAATTCACCCAACAACGTCATATACGCGTCACAACTTTGTTGTATATACGTTGGTGATCACAGTACTGGTCCCAGCATAAATTGATTTTACAAGTATGGCTTTTGGCCTTAGTCTCACAAATAAGAAAATTATGCAGCTTTTTACAATGGTTGAAAATGTCATCGAATACGATTAAAAATGTTTGAAAGATTTTTTTTTCAATTATAGAATTATAAATTATAAGTAAATCAAATATTTCATCTCGTAATTAAAAGAAAAAATGAATACCTTGTTCTTTTTATATAACATTTGTATAAGATTGCACTTACTTGAAAGCCCATTCGTTAAACGTTGAAGCTTTGTTAGTCCCATATACACGATGAACTCGATTTGGGCGTTTAGGATTTAGAGGAAAAGCTAAGTTATATCTGAAACAGTTTAAATATATTCATGATTATTGAAATGAAATCTAAATAAGTAATTAGGATACAATATTATAATAATGTATAGGATTATTCAAACCTAGAAGAGAGTAGTGGAACCATTATTTGATGCATGTGATCGGGAAAGCTTTTCCACAATTCTTTATTTTCTCCATCGGGAGAGATACTAAAAGCCTTTAGTATTTCTTGAATGCCTAATGCATACGAGTCCATATTCTGAAAAAGTCAAAATATGTTGCAAAGAAAATAATGAAGTCCAAACCAGAACAAAAGGCAAGGAAATATGGAAAGAGTAAAGAAAACACAGATTATTATAGGTAAGCAATGACCGTGAAAATCTAACTAATAAACCATCACGCATTTCCCTAAAGAGTTACGAACATATTTAACAATTTAGTTTAAATTGACTGATATTTTTGTTTTGGCAACTGTCCGAAACCAAAAAAATCAATCAGATCTTACCTACAATACCACAACTGAGGAGAGTTATGTTGTTTATCTAGCCAATGTATATTATGACGAAAAATTGTGTCTCTATGCTATCAACCGATGTCACAGCATGCAAAAATATCGAGGCAACTTTAGCAGCAATAATCTCAAAACTCATTATTGTGGGTTAGGTTGTTCTCCCACCCATAATTACATACACCACATATAAATTGAAGCCCTTCACCTTGGTATCCTTCTCACACTGGAAGGCCCTGGTGAGCTCGGTGAGGGCGAGCCTGATGAAGCCGGTGTCCCTGACGCTGAAGGCGAAGGTCCCCGCGCCCGCTGCAGTCTCTTGGTGGCGCGGCAGCAGCGACGGCTCGAGCGCCCCCATCTCTCCGAGGCAGCGTCCGCTCCACTCACTAATGCTACTGTCTTTGTCTCTGCACCCTGTATTCATACTTAGTATACATTTCTTTTCCACTACTACTAAACTTATAACTATGATTATTTATTGATTTATTTACAGATAAAGTCCAATTTAGGTTTTCTCAAAGTGAGAAATCAACACATCAACAAATCCAATTTTACACCAAAATAATCCTGATCTTGATAATTATTTACAAGCCTGGTCACTCTGGTATAGGTCCCAGAGCTTAAAGCTGAGAATAAATAAAAGTATAAACAATGCCATTCTATTTAGTATTTTACTATTTCGGAGGTACAAGAAATTTTACGGTTACATTAATGCTGTTTACACATGTAGGGGATACTTCACAAAGCGTGGTAGAGCTGTCGAAATTCCGCAAAAGTTTTTACTCTCTGGATTATAGAGGTGCAGCATAAAAATGGGCAAAGCTGTGATTGGTTGGATTTAAAAATCTTAACGTACTGTTTAAATTTCGCTTTTAAATAGCTGTTTGATTTCAAATTATTTTATTAAACTCAACCTATCTTAACCTACTGTATAAATTTCATAACCTATTATAAAGGATATTGCTTTTAAATGGCTATTTGATTTGAATTATTTTATTAAACCCAACCTATCTTAACCTACTGTATTAATTTCATAACCTATTATACTATGGATTTACCATCATAGACTGGTCCTCATAAAAATTGCCACGCTTTGTGAAGTATGCCCCACATGTATCTGGGTTATATGCTATAAAAACGATTGATATTTTAAAAAAAAATTAAAACTGAATAAAAAGTATTCAAACCTGCGATCAATATATCAATCAGTTCTACAACGGTGGGATTAATGTCTTTATTCCCAAAAATTGCATCACTGATTTCAGCTTGGCTATCCTTCATAAAATTAGTTAAGAACTTCAAAGCATACACTCTTATTTCTGATGCATCTTGATTTAGATATTTTAAATACCATTTTAACTTTTCCACAAAATGTTGCGGTTGGATTCTTGTCACATGTTTTGTGACGATTTTGATGACTTTCGGACTTAAGTTCTTTTCTTCCAAGAAAAATAAATCTGGAATGTGAGAGCACAGAAGGTTTTCATTGCTCACAATGAGGTATTCAAAAATATCGTTGATTTCTTTCACGGCGAGAGGCAACAACGGAAGGAGGGATACAAATATTGTGGTGAGCAGCGGACCTAACACAACTGTGTCTATATTGTGGATAAATGCATTCCAAGCTAAAGCATTTAGTTTGGGAAATTCTTCCATTAAAGTTAGCGCACTTCTCAAAATTGCCAAAATTTTAAATCTGAGTGGGGTCATGTGTCTAGCCCCCATTAAGTTTAAAATGTCCGGAAAGCTTTGGAGCGCTTTCCGCTTGACAGATATGGCGCCTTTAGCATTGACTAGTTTAGTATCGAAACAGGCCAAAACACCGAGAAACCTCGGCTGGATAAAGTCCGCTACTTGAACGAGAGGCAGATTGACATCACTCCCAACGGGAGAATATTCCGGATCAATGCTCGCCAACCACCGACACGCTTTCAAAACTTTCTCCGGTCCACAGCAATATTGGAGAAGAAACTCCGTCAAAACAACTCTGAAATGCTTTTTGATCAAGTCTTCTATAGTCGTCTCTGTAACTTCTTCTATATATCTAAAGCATTTTTCAGCCATTTCATCAGATTCATAAATGTAAATACGCGGATAGATGTGTGGAAATCTTTTACTGATAAATTCCCCCGGAGTGCAGTGAATAAGAGATGCCATATCTGTTATGATTGGTTTTAACTTTGCTGTCTTCATTATTATAGGAATGAGGTAAGGTAAGGCGTGATGAGTGTCCTTGGATACAAAGTCTCTATATCCGACGTAACCAAATACTTTAACAACCTGCAATATAAAAATGATTTAAAATAGTTATAAAAATCGACATAAACAGTCAAATTTTGAAAATATCAATAATTATTATGCTTTCAACAATACTTATATACTACACACTGGAGCGAATTGTTATCTTTATAACATTGAAGATAATAAGTTAAAAGGAAATCTTTACCAACCTTTTGTATGGATGACGAGCACCCTTGGCCCAGTAGAAAATTATGAGCTGCGTGTTCCATCATTTCTCGGCAGAAATCTTTCTTATACCTGAAGTATACCTTGTTGGGTGTTGTATTTTGTGCCTCGCAAATATCCCTTATGTATAGAGCTGCTATTTGCCCATACACACAGTTGGAGTACATCAGGAACCAAATAAGTAACTTGGTACTTGGAAGGATGATATCCGGAGAACGGATAAGTCCGAGTTGTCTAATACACTTTAAAACACAGTTCCTGTTGCCTCGAATTATTTGTTTCCAAACTTTTCTTCGACGAACTTAATATCAAATGTATCACAGATGATAAAATAGATTTTTTGACAGAATTATCTAGAGAAGTGCTTTGCTGTAATGAAAAAGATAGGATTTGGAATTTAATGGTGTAAAAAAGCATGGTATTCGATCCTGCTACTTTATATTAGACTAAATTATGAAATTTTTGTGGCTAAAAACTGAATCATTATATAATTAACTATAGGTACACTGATAAAATATAACAAACGTGCTTACCAGTACATTAGTTGTTAGTGGCTTTAAAATATTAACTAAATCATCCAAAGACGCCTTTCCCAACAACATATCTATTGAAGATGTAACTAAAATAGAATGCCTCGCAAAAGTAATGGTCAGTTTTCCCAAATCAGAATCCGGGACACCGGTATACATCTTCAAATTTAAAAAGTCTTGTAACATTTTTTTCAATTTAATCACATTTTCGTCAGAGTAAAGTAAATCTGAATTTCTATCCAATATGAATGTTTTCTTTTCTATTGATTTATACTTTATACTGTTTTCGTATGAAGTTGAAAGATCCATGTGGTAGCAGTGTGTACACACAAAATGTATATTCATCCCGTAGATAGAATTCAATTTAAATCCTATGTTGTTTTTGTAGTCGATGGTGGAATGAGTCACGATAAAGTGGTTTGAAATAATGCACACAACAATTGGGAGTATTTGAACAAGTTCGTGTAAAATTTCTGTATTCTTGGTATAGAGGGCGGGGTGGAGATAGTTCGCAATCATTTCCTCTGGATTGATAATATTGTTTAGCAACAGTAACGGTGAGCACTTAAGAACCTGAAATAATGGGTCATCAATATACATTTTATAGTACAGTGCGATACCTCGATAAAAGTTTTATTTGATCTGTGAAAGAGTTGTTACTAAACTTACTGGATTATTAAACAATTTTTTTTTATTTTTTTAAGTTTATTGAAATACTTTAATCAATTTCAGCCCAAAACAACACACCCATTCATTAAAATAAAGATTTTTGGGATATAAAATCATGCAGTAAAAAGCGAAATCTTACATTTGTCAGGTTTTAATACAAAACTCTCCATGATTTTTTCACCCCCGTATATATAATATTTTAAAAATCAATTAGACATGTGCTACTATGTGATAACGGCAGGGGAGAGTAGTAGTAGTAATAATAGATATATGAAGCTGTTCTTACCTCCATTAAAATATCAAGATTTTTTATGTCAACTTCAGTACTCATAAATAGCAATATAGCTTGCTTCCACTTATTGGAATACATGTGACTACTCAAACATAAATTCTGGGTAAGCAATGCCTTGAAGAAACTGATTTTATGTTGTATTTTATCTCGCCCAAAATCAAAATTCGACTGCAACTTTATTAATCTATTTTGGTTGCTTGTTACTTTTGAATTAATTGGTAAACAGACTATCTGTAGAATCAACTCCACATCTGCGATGTTCATCTCATTACCGAGAAAGAGCAGTTTGGTTATGATGTTTGTAATGACATTTAATTCGTGCATAGGCTGCGTGCTTTTGTGGAGATTAACTTCAACTACTTTTTTCAACATGTTTACAATTTGGTGGACCATCTCGCTTGAAAACAACTTCAAATTAAAACTCAATTTGTTACCCTTATAATCGGGATTTTTTAACGCGTCTTGTAAAATTCCAGATTTTTGTTGAAACCAATTTAAGAAATTAACTTTAAAATTTGACAGAATGTTAAATAAGTTGAGGGCTTTGTTTAAGTTAGCGCTGATAACAAACATGTTGACATTATCTTTGCTGGTGGATTGCATCGTGAGTAACAAAGTTGAAGAAATTTCTTTGAATGTGGGACTTATTTCTAGCAAGTTAATAATCTTCAAATTCTCTGGCGTAAAAGATTTCTTTGCATCAATTAATAACTTCGCGCAAAAAAATGATGGTATGACTTTGGTGTAACTTTCGAATGCTTTTACATCTAACGAAGCGATCTCTTCATTGCTGATAATTTTTTCAAGCAGTTGCTTCGAGCTTTCTTTTAGCTCGAAAGAAAAAAAATGTTTACTCGTTTGGAATCGGAATCGCTTCTATCAAGTTCCAATATAAACTTACACATATTTATTAAGACTGTTTTTATATATTCATTTATACTCTCTCCGTGGAGATAGATCAGACCAAACAGCTGAGATAATTGCCCATTTAATTTGTTGAGATATTTATAATTTGATATTGACTCCTTTTCTGATAGTAATCCCATTGTGCTAACCAGCTTTTCGATGATTGCAAAAAATTGGTCGAGGTATTTAGAATTAGAATCGAGACCAAATTCTGAGATTACTTTGGAGAAAAATTCTACTGCGGAATTTTTGAGTCGTAAATCTAAATTTGTTAAAATATAAAGTACATCATTCAGAGCATTGTCGTTGTTGTTTGCGAATAAATTGAAATCTCGTGCAGAGAGAACGGTTTGACAGAGAATATCCAGTAAATGCACAATCAGATCTTGGCAGGCTTCCATATCCTGAACCTCCACGGGCATCGGACTAAGGTCCAGTACTGAAAATGGCGTGTCCGACTCATCAGGAATAAATCTATTTAAAATTAATGTGTTTTGCAAGCCACTTCCAACGCTGGATTCGTAAAATTTTATCAACAATCGCAAACATGTGATGTATTCGCCGATAATCTCATTTAAAAATGGTGCTGCGTTTGTATTCAAAATTGATAATATTTTCAGCTGTGTTGAAACACTAAGTTTATGAATTCTGGAAACAAGAACACAATGTTTTGATTATAATACTAATTTATAATTATATTACTTAGATTACGTATTCATTAAAACATTTTTCATATACCTGGATAGTTTTTCAACTGAAAGAATACAAAATAAGCGTCCCAAAAGCCATTTATTAAAAGCAAAGCATTGTTTTTTGACATTTTCTGGTGCTGATTCCTTTTGTACTAGAAAATCTGAAAGCTCCCTGCAAAAATTTTACATTTTAGTCAAATCAAAATTAAGAATATGCACAAGTACAAGTGTACAAGTTCATTCAAGATATCAATGAGTCAAGGACAACTTTTCTGCATATTAAACAGCTTAATAACAATATAAATAATTACTAATAACCTCTTGATGTTTAAAATATATGTCATTAGAGTTTCCAGTCCATCTGCTGCCTGCTCCAGGTTTTTGAATAATACTATTGTTGAAGAATTAAAAGTTTGCCAAACGTCTCTAATGGCCAAACTTGACCGTCACTATCGGGACAATCCATTTTTATTCAATTATCTAAAAAAGTTATGTGCTGCTTGCGAGATTTATTGGCACATATTATACGCTATCGAATTCACATGTCAAAAATGTTTTGACTTTTGACAGATAAAATAAACATTTTTTACGAATCCCGCCATTTAAATTGTTTTGGTTTTAGTGTTACCAGAAGAAAAAAATACTGCCAATATAATCATAAAATTAATATACAAAATCAAAAAAGGTCTGTTTAAAAGAAAATATAAATCGTCGTCATACAAGAGAAAGTGACCAAGTGCATATTTCGCGAAAACGTGATAAATGACTATTTGACAACTTACTAACACAATGGTTGCCTGGAAAAAATGCCAAGTGATTTTAAAGTTGGAAATATAATATCTAGACTTCTAAAAACTTGTTAAAAAGATCCATTTATAACAATAAAAATAAAACAATAACAAATAAAAATGGTTAAATGACTCTCCTGAAAAATTTACACTTTGTAAGTTGGTCACTTTCTCTTGTATGACGACGAAATATGAAAAAGAGCCTACAAGAACGGATCGGAAGAAATCTGGCTAATTATTATAACACAAAATAACTTTTTTACCATAATATTATTCACCATAATATGAAAAAGAGCCTACAAGAATGGATCGGAAGAAATTTGGCTAATTATTATAACACAAAAGAACTTTTTTACCATAATATTATTCGATGTAAGATTCTTTTATTGCTTGTGAAAAAAAATTCAACTCCCTTATATAAAATTCTTCTTGCGTATAAAAAAAATATGCAGCCTTAAATTTTTGGAAAACTCTTAGTACTATTTCGCTAGTAAAGTTGTTAAATATTTGATAAGCCACTGATTGAAATATATCTTGACTTCTCGACATCAACGTTATTTTATATCTGCTCCTTATGTGATTCTCCAAGATAGAAAGAAACTGTCTCCAAGATAAGCGATTGGCTGCTACTTTCCGTGCACGTTCCCAGTTTAGGTCCACATGCCATTCAATATTATTCTGAAATTGGAGATACTTCGTGATAGCAGGTAGTTTTTTTACATTACTTCTTTACATTTCCGCTGAGCACAGGAGTTTGTTTAGTATAATGCGTATAATATATTAATATTAATTATAATATATGTTTCAGCATGGATAAGTGTTGAATCCTGATGAAAGCAAAATGTTCGCTCATTTGAGATTAATGATAAAAATAGTTATTTTTTATAAAGGTAAATCGTTCAGAAAAATAAGTAAAAAAAACTCAGATGCAAAATTTTATTTATTTGACAAGCAATACATACAATATTTTTATTATCTCTAAGATGCAAATTACTAAAAAAATTGGAATAATACAAAATATTAAACAAATATGTGGTAAATGGTTATTATACAACATGTAAAACAAATAAATGTATGTAACATACAATATATTATATTTTTTGATATAAATAATAAAACTAAATAAAAGGGATATGTAAAAACTATTGAAAAGCAGATTTATTTTTGTAAAATGAATATATTATAACTGCAACAGCTAGAAACTTTGTGATCTGATTAAATTTATTTCATTTAACAGATGACAAAAATAATAATCTGCATAAATTGGCTATATATATTATGAGTCTGCATTATCATTACTTTCGAAGTAAAACAAATACTGCAGCATTACGCGTACTTTAGAAAAACATTTAAAATTACTTTAAACTCTATTAGAATTTGTTAATAAAAAACTGCTAAAGTCGTTATATTTGTCTAGTTTTAGTTTCTTTGACAAAATATTATAAATTGGCAATCTTAAATTATTGTAGATTGGATGTAAGCGAGTGGAATTAATCGGTTCAACTGATTTGAAAATGATCAAAATACATCAATTTTTTCTACAAAACTTTGTTAAGGTAATGTAAATGCAAGAATTAGTTTTTTTCAGTAAAAAAATATGTAAAGCAAAATAAGATTTAATCATGCTTTTACATTATAGTAGATAGCAAAAATGATGCACGTGTGCGATTTATTTTTCAATCATAAGAGTTCATATTTTACTATAATACGAGAATAAACATAGTATGTTTGTAGCACCCACTCAAGGGTAAAAAAAAAGTTTGAATAAAAAATAAATACTCTTTTCCCTGCGTCCAAAACATTGTTCAAGGTGGCTGTTGTTAACATCAGTTTGCTATTCAATATATGTGTTGCATTACCAATGTTTTAAAAAAATGATGCAGGGAAAGTGGGAATAGTACTAATGAATATTTTAATAATATTATCTCCTTTATATATTAAATAAATTTTGCACATATCTTATTGCTGATTATGATTCCCGGCCATTAAGAAGGGACGTTTCAGTTACTATAAGATATAGCGCTAAAGGCATTAATCAAAACTGATTAGTTCAGCAGTTGTGTTCTCTTGAATCACCGGCTTCTGCTGTAGAGGAGAGCCCTGAGAATTCTGTGGGACTACCATGGACAAGGGAGGTGCTTGTCCCCCCACATTGTTGTTGGCTACTGACGATGTCGGGGACAAACTTCCTAACTTGGTTTCCCCTCCTGAGCTGGGCATTTGGTTTCCTTGCGTCATGGGAGGTTGGTTCATCCCCTGAGGGTGTCCCATCATTTGGTTCGGTCCCATGTGCGGCATGGATTGTTGATGCCCTGGAGCCATGTTTTGGTTCAGAGGTTGTCCTATTTGATTGTTAATCTGTTGAGGTACTTGTCCCATTTGCGGCACTTGTCCGGGGGCTGCAAAGTTCTGCGGTCTCGGTTGTCCCATTTGTTGACCTAACTGTGGAGGGATCTGCCCCATTTGATGATGAGGTTGACCCATCTGTGGTCCTTGCTGGTTCAACTGGGGAACTTGAAGCTGAGGAGGCATCTGGCCATGCTGAGGAAGTTGCTGTTGATTCATTTGAGGCTGTTGAGGCATTTGCGCACCCTGGGGTCCCACCATCTGCCCCGGCTGCATCTGCTGTGATCCCGGTAGCGGCATTTGGGATCCCTGACTTCCTTGCATTCCCATTTGGTTTTGTTGATTTATCTGCGACTGTTGATGAGGTAATTGAGGTCCTTGCGGTCCGTGTTGAGATATCGGTAAGCCCATTTGAGGGCCTTGAGGCATGGAAGGAATTTGCTGTCCTAGCATGGGGTTAGGAGGGGGCATACCTCCCATGGGTTGGCCCTGTGGTCCCATGGACATGTTGAGAGAGGGGAGGTTTCCTAACTGTTGCCCTTGGAGAGTGTGCTGGGGCATGCCTTGCTGGGCGGGCTGGCGTATCATGCCAGGCTGGTCGGGGCCCATCTGGGGGCGATGCATGGGAGGCATCATGGGGTACCCCTGGCCATATGGAGGAGGTTGGTAAGGTTGTTGAGCATTATGGAACTGGTGAACTGGACTACCCTGCAAGTAATACGCCCCCGAGCCTCCCATCATGTACTGGTGCTTTTGTTGCTCTTGGCGCATCTGCATTTCTCTTTCTTGTTCCTAAGACAATAAAAAATTGGCATAAGTTTTATCGTATACAAATACAGAAATAATGTATCACTCGTACATGAATAATTTATATAAGAGAGATATAGAAATAAACATTTTGGTTTCTCCATGTAATAAAAAATATTACCTGAACCCGCTGAAGAGCTAACTGCCTCTGATACTGTAGATACTCCTGCTTCTTCTTCCTCATGATGTCTAGTTTGTGCGCCATCTGTAGTTGTCTCTGCCTTTCAGCTTGCTCGGCAGCTCGACGCATACGTTCTGCGTGCTCCTCTCTTAGCACATCTAGAGCAGCTCGAGAATCCTTAACTTGGGTCAACTTATCCTAAAAATAATAAACAAATGAACTTAGAATAACTATAAGAAGACTAGTTAATTTTAATTTTTTAATTTTTATTTTATTATTCTTTAAGAAAAATAACAACATATTTTACATAAATACATATTCAACTACAAATTAAAAAGAAATATATAAATGAAATTATAAAAAAATATCCACATTTTTGACAACATAAAATTATCAGAATTTTAAATGTGTACAAAGACAAATTACTGGATTATAGCCATGCTAAATATTAAATTGTACCTGTAGGCCTTCGTAATGAACCCTGCTGTCATCTTGTTGTTGAATATAGCGCAGTAGGCGTGAATGCATTGTTGTAATATTCATAAAAAGAGTTTGAACTGAGCTGTCATTTGCTATAGAACGCCCTCTGAAAAGCAATATTATTACACATTATTAAGTTCTTCTTTATCATTAATTAAATGAATATTACACAGGCATGTGCTCTTATTAATAAATAATACAATAACCAACCTAGAAGAGTTGCTCTTCATTCTGTGACAAATATCTCCACTTGGCTTTTGAGGGCTGTGATGAACTCTTCCATTTCAGGATCAGTTGACCCATTCTCCAATTTCATGGAAGCAATCTTGTTAGCTAACATATCGTTCAGGCCCTAAAACAAATGTTATCAATCAAAAATATCGCACATCAATAATTGAAATAAATTGATCAAATAAATATGAGTTTTAAATTTAATTTGTAGAAATCATCCGTTTATCACTATTGATTAGTCATCTGGTTAAAAGTCAAAAGGTAATCCACCTGATGTCACACATTATTATAGATGATAAATTAACTACCGTAGAAACAGGTGGATGAGGTCCGGGGGAAGGAGTGGGTGCTGAGGGGGGCTCCTGAAGGGATGTGGGGCCCTGCACACGCTGCTCCCAGTAGGTCCTGTCCAGGTAGCGGGACAACTCCGCTGGAGGGGCGGAGCCTGGTGGGCTGCCTGCAAAACAAACTGATATTGAAACATTTTGTAGATTTGACCTTCAAACCTACAACAGAGAAGAACCAGAAACAGTAATTGAGGCATCTTGATGTCCTCTCTGGAGTCTTTATCTCCAAGACTTCTAAGATTTTTAGATGGACTTCAGTAAAACCCAATATTCCAATTATGGTTTACATTTACAAGAAACTGAATGAACAGCACCGTCGGGACCTTTCCGCCCAGGCCTGTCTATGCTATTATATTATTTCCTGTTTTTCTGGTTTTATATTGATAATCCCTAAAATTTACGAAATAGGTCACCTGTAATGTAAGTTTTTAGGCATCGAATTTTAAATAAATAAATAAATATGTGGTGTACAGACACCAGAGTAATGTAGATTTGCTTTCGTTCTAATGGGAGCAAACTGGATGTTAAGAATGTTTGTACTTAATTCAATGTTTGTAGGACACACTTAGTAGTTTTCATAATTATGGAATAAAGCAAACTACCTACTTTTTGAATTACTTTCAACTATTCAACAGTTTTAGGGTTGCCATTCCTAAAAGTAGTTTAAAACAAAGTACAAATACTGGGTTATACCCATGATGGGCTTGTAACAAGAATGTTGTAATAAGTCAAGTGCCCACTTAACCCAGTCAATGACAGATCATAAGTCTTGTAAATACCTAGATAATCCATACTTATTTATTTCCAGAGTTTCGCTGTCTCTGTCGGAGATGTCGATTATTTCGTAACATGTTTGCAGGTAAGTCCCTGGGATGTGGTAAATGAACTTACTGTGAGATTGGTGTTGAGGAGCGGGCGACACAGACTGCGCGGTGGGAGGGGGCGCTCTCTGCCTCTCCTTCTCCTTCTGTTCGGCCTCCGACTGGCTCAGCGCCAGCGCCAACTGGAGCTCTTCTTCCTCCTGTAACTCTGCGGCAGTCTTCTGCGCGGGCTGAAAAGGTAACGAAGGTTATTTTACTCTCTTTGAAATAATGCATAATATTTGGATATAATATATTTATTTCAGGGCTGGGAAGCATGGAAATATCGACATGTAGATACAGGTCCAAAATCGACAATACATGGTCGATAAACGCTTGTACTGACTTTGTACTGTCCATTTTATATGGGTTTTGGACCTGTGTCAATATTTCCATGGTCCCAGCCCACGTACATAGATGTCCCTTGGGGAAATTATGTTAAACTGTAGAAGAATGAGTTCATGGTGTATGGAAGGAATGTGGTTAGTGCTATTTACATTACGAATTTTGAAATCTATATCATTACAAATTGGCAGTACCTCAGGGTAGTAATTGAAAGAGGTAGGGGAGAGTAGTAATAGTATTTATATATACATCTAAACAAATTGTATTGCTGTTGAGTTCCCAAATAAATAAAATTTTAAATTTAAAATTTGTGAGACATCTACAAACCTGTGGTTGGGCAGCTAGTGCACTGCTGGCGTAGTCCGTCGGTAGGTCGGTAGTATCGGACTTGGCGGGAGTCCCAGGGCCGGGGGGGGGCGACTCACCTGATCGAAACAGGCATCGCAGACACGAACCTGTATATCACATATCAAACTTTCAGCGGGAGAAAGGAGATACATTACATTTACTCTACATTACAACGATTGAAAGAATCGGAAATAATAAATTCATAGAAATAATTATTTTACGGTAGAATGGGATGAGGCAAACCTTGGGATTATTTTATGAATAGAATGATGCTGAAACAAACCTCTTTCTCGATTCCAAATTTGGGAAGGGTAGTAGTTTTAGCACTACACTGCTGACAGAACACCTGACCACACGCCCGACAGTGGTGCTTCCTCTGCATGAGAGAGAAGAGCACTCGGCATCTAAACACATCCAAATATTTCATACAATACTTATACACATACTTTCATACAATGTAAATACTTGTCACATTCAAATGTGGTAGCATAATAATTATTGCAGGATAGTTTGGCTAAGCAGAAATTGAATTTGAGAACTGTATAAAATACGAGTGTTCGTGAAAATTAAAAATAGGTGCTTATGATGAATTGTAACAAGAAATTATAATCACCTGTGACAAACATCACCATCGGACCATTCTGGAGCACTGTCGGCTGAGAACATGGCATCAGACTCTTTCAAAACGGGAAATTTGTACCCTTCAGCTTTCATGATATTTACAGTGTCCTGTAATGATGAAGTTATTTTATGTAATAGGTAACAAGTTGGGCGATTACGGATATATTGACATGTAGATACAGGTCGGTACAAAATCGATATCGACCTTGTATCATTAAATTTATTGAACAGGTGGTGGGTCAATGGTAGCATCGCGGCCATGTTGAAGTGGGGATTCGAATCACAACTTTGACACGACTCGATTCTATTTTCAAACACAGGCCGCTTAGGTTTTATTGGTAATAGTATTTACAAATTGAAATATGTGCAAATATCATAAGATTGGATAGATTTGTTTTTTATTTATAGTATAAATTTTTTTTTTAAATTCTATGCATTTATATATAGGGTCTATATCGACCTCGTACCGACTTGTATCTACATGTTGATATTTCTGTAATCGCCCAACAGAAGGGGACATTAAACTTTCAATGGAAAATCTATAACATAAATTATTTTTACAATGAAAATGATTATATCAATTACCCTCATGAATGTTCCCGTCATATTGAATGAATAATTATTGACAGTCACAAAAATCCCTTGTTAACCACGAAAAACACTTCCTTTTTCCAATTGTACTTTATGAAGAACTAATGTTCAACTGCTTTGAAGTATGATATGTTTGAAATAATTTAATTAATGTGGAAAATCAATAGGAAAGCTTCAACTGAATTGAAAAATAGTCGACTGAAGCCATATAAATAGTATGGAAGTAACAATACTACAGTGTGGTATTCAAAGTACCTTGGGGGCTAGTATATTAAATCAAGAGGAAGAAAGGCAAGAAAATCTTATATGTTTAAATTGTTGTTTTCAAAAATACACATGTATAACCTTTCAAAGTGAACTTGGATCAAACAACCACTCAAATGGCTGTGACGTCACAATGCACTACGGCTTACGGCGCATGTATGTAAAGCCATTTTGCGGACTTTGATAATTTATTCAATCTATTAACTAGTACTATTCAACTGTTTAATTAAACTTGTAGAAATATTTTTACAAAGTATCAATTAAAAAGAATTTATTATGTGCATAAAAAAATGATCATTACCAGTATCTTATTAAACCACATTACGGTGGACATTAAAATTGGGAAGCTGTCTTTTGCAATAGAAAACATACTAAAAAAGGGTGATTTGATATTAAATCCTTAAATTATCTGGATTGTAGTTATTTGCAACCAATATTGTAAGTAATTGAGTCATCGGAGCAGCCTCCGTAGCGTAATGGCTAAGACGCTGGACTCACGATACGAAGGTTCCGGGTTCGATTCCCGGTGAGAACTCAAAAAATCAAAAGTGATTTTTCTCAAGCCTGGGTGTTTGTGACGTTGTTCCCCTCTGTAATTGGGCCTCTTGGCCTGTTGAGGTGGTTAAAAAAAAAAAAAAAAAATAAATCAGAAAAATGTTGCTTTAGATAAATAATTGAGGAGCGTTTTCTCAAAGTGATACATCAAACAAAACAAATTTTACAGTTGGAACATTATTAATTTATTTATTATTCATTGTAAAAAGTGTCATATTAACTAATAAATAATAAATAACATCAGGTTTTTCTACATTTTGATTGGCTATAAGTAGTTAATACACAATATTTTTAAAAAATAAAAACGATTTTTTACACAAACCTGCACTGCTCTGTACTTGGCATTATTCCTAAAGGCGAAGGCCCACGCCTGAATGAGTTCCAATGTTTTGACCCTCACAATCTCATGCTGTGATGACTTCACCAGCTCTCGGAACATCTCACAATTTGTTTTGCTAGTAATCTCATCATGGACACCAGATCCTATTCAAAGAAGGTGATATTATAAAAATACGAATAACAATAGTTATTAAGTAATGAAGTAGGTACACCATTAATACAATAACGGCAAAATGATAATATTGAATTTCATTTTGATTATTTACAATATTTATTAAGAACAACAGTTAAAGTATAAATTTAAAAAATTAAAAATACATTTTTTTCTATACAACTGACTATTAAAAATGCAGTATTGCCGTAATAGTTAATTTCTGTTGTAAGATATTATTTATATGAATAGGTAAGTAATATATTATAATATATTTTTATTATGTCCAAATCTTTAATACACAGATTAATAGTGGATTTTAGCAGAAATATTGTTTTTTAAATAAAGAAGTGATATTTTAACAGACAAAAAAGAGACATACACAGTTGTTCAAGGGAATAAATGGAAGATTATCATGCATTTACAGGACTTGTGGAGAAAAAATAGACAGCCAATGATAGCTCATAAGCCCTAAAAGCCAGTTAAACATAATATTCCCTTGACATAGTGAGTATGCACAGTAATGAGTCGTATAGTATATTAATGATAAGAAGTCCATTTTGATAAAATGTTGGCCAATATTTTTTTACTTACTATCACCGACAAGGCAGTAATTGTGATTTTTAAACTCAATTTTTCACGGGGATTTATCATCTGTAGACTGATATTTGATTCACATGGGAAACTGCCTGCGCAACAAAATGGCTTATTGAAGATAAGAACAATACAACTCATATTATGATAGTATTCTTATTTTTTTTTACTTTTACTTTATACTACTTTTTTCTTACTTTATACGGGACCGAAAACTGTACAGTTTCTTGTAAAGTTTGCAAACTTATAGTTTTACATAAAAAACATTAACTGTCAGGTGAACCAAACGTCGCACCGACCATTCAATTCACAAGTTGTGATATCCCTTTCTAATGTAATCCAAGGTATTAGCTTGAAAATTTTCAGTCTTAACCCTGAGACTCCTTTGGTTTTAGCCGCCTGTATAATAATTATGACACTCAAACAAAATTTATTTGTAATTTTTCTCTCTCAAATTTTTTATTTCAACTTTTTTTTATACAGTTTATCTTATACAAAATGGTAATGATTACGCAGTTCCATTTAATTCAGAGTTAGTTGTAGCTGCCGATGTATACCTAGTAAAATAAATAATGGACTCATAAAGGGTTTAATTTACTAACAAAAAACCCAAGGTAAACATTTCTTAAATGTCCACATCAATTCTTATTGTAATATATTCATAGAGATCTTATTTGCAATGCCAATACAATAAAAAAAAGATAGTAGATTGATTTAAAAAAAGAAGTATATAAAAAATGTAGATTGATTAAAATAAAGGTTGCCAAACATGGAAAATAAAAAGAACGATGTAAAAAACAAAAGAATACCAACCACAATTTTTAACAATGCTCTCCAATACAAGAAGTGCAAACATAGCCTGGTGAGGATTCGGAGAACTCAACTTCTTTTTTAATAGCAGCCACAGCATACTTTGGACTGTAATAATGAAGCAATCAATCTATTAAATAATGCATTTTGAGAATTCGCCAAAACATAATATTTATTTTACGGCTACCAAAACGTAGATAAGAGGATGAATCATTCATGACGAATTTAGTTTACACCGGATCAAATTTTAACAATTTCTGTATTTTTATTGTTAAATAACATTGTTAATTGTTATTTTACCTGCAATCATTTTGCCGTATCAAATCGCAAATCTGTATAATGGCTGGCCAGTCTGGATCAAGGCGTAAATTGCTCGTCGCCTTGTCTGGAATTTCGTATCATGTTAGCATTTCACCACAAGAGATATAAATTTTCAAATATTTCTAAAGATTTATGTGAGTTTATAGGCATACGCTAAATATGCGATTAATTTCACTTACCCAACAATTTGTCAAAATTTGTGGCAGTACGAAACATTTTTATTATTCAGAAAATTCAGTCTGACAGCGAACTGACAGCAAAAAATAAAATGAAGTTCAACACAAGGAGTCCAGTACTTCGCCTATATAAATATTTAATATCGTTTCTTGAATAATCGTTGTCTCAGATCCGTTGTTGATAAATTGGGACTGGAATTAATTAAGAATATCGAATGTACAGCGCCCTTTTGAGGCGATTTCTCACAAAAATGGCGATTAATAAATTAGCCAATTATTATTTTTATTATTATTTAACATAGGCTTTTTACGTATAATTATTTAGGACTTATTCTGGCGTTGTTGCCAAGATTACATTTTTTCATGGGTGGGAGTTTTAATTAGTCTCTTTTGAATATAACAAAACTGAACAAGAGATCAATGGACTCTTTTTAGTTCATTTAATGAATGCAGATTTTAACTATTTTATTAATTTAAAATTCAATGAATGATAAATTAGATGAATTGGGTAGGTACAGAGGGAAATAACATTACATAGCACCCAAAGCCTTGAGAAATGTTTTTTTTATATATTCATTGTCTCATCGGGAATTTAATTTCGTTCTCCAGGGCCCAAATTTTTAAGAATATAAAATGCGATAATAGTATTATAATAATTATGGTACTTTATTTGATAATTCTATAATGCCTAATTACATTGCTGTTTAAGTATAAGCTGCCTTTACGAATCACACAGACCAAGAATAATTTTTGGCTTTTATTTTTGTTTCATTGCAGTTTATTATTTTTTATAAATACTAATATAACTGATGATAACGCATTGTATAATTAATTATTAGGAACCTAGTCACTTTATGTAATTTCAGTTAATTATATCGGTTTCCAGTAAAGGAGTGGTATCTACAGTGTGAGCAATATTTTGTGGTGGTTTTCTTCGAATGACCTGAGATTCAGCATGTTCTGTAAAGAAAAATGAATATGTATTAAATTATTTACTTTTAGGTATATTTAAAAAAAACACAAAATGAATGTTTTCAAAATTAGTTTTTTTTTTAAAATTTGATACCATAGCCTGGACTAAAAGTTTGACGGAAGTCGAAACTCACCCCGTAAGCTGTTTTCTTCTAGAATCTTATAATATTCTTGGATTTCCTTACTAGAACACAATGGAGTGTTTACATGAATAGTAGTTTCAAACTTAGCGTAGTCAATCTCAAATCCTTGTTTCTTCTTATTGTAGGACAAAAGATCCATGAACCTGTGTCCCCACAGAATCTCACTAGAGATATAGCTCGTTCGAGCTTGAGTAGACTGCCCCGTTGATTCAACTGTCCCCTCTAAGATGACCACAATCTCAAATCTATCATGAAGCATGTCGTTCGCAGAATAGTTGTAGAGAGGGCTAGTGCTGTCGATTGTATGTACAACTGTCTGAGGCCAGATTAAGAATAAATTCGTGTTGTAACTGTCGGCTCTTACATTGAGTATTCTTTGGTATTGTGAGAGGCATTCTCCTTCTTTGGTAGTTAGGCCTTTGATCATTTGGACACGGATTCCTACTCCTATTATATGACATTTTCGCATATCGGAGACTCTAAACATGAGGCACAGCTCGCCATCTCTTTGGCAAATAATGGCATATTTAGAAAATAGTAGCGTTTGGGTTCTGTGTTTTGAGCGAGTCATTTTAGCGAATACGATTCCCACCATGAAAGCTTGCATCATCACGCCAAAAATGCTCTGCACGCAAACCATGATGATGGCTTCTGGACACTCCTCGTTTGGGAGACGAGATCCGTACCCTATTGTGTGTTGCGTTTCGATGCTGTACAGAAAACACGACGTGAAATCTTTGATATTTGTTATACAAGGAGTCCAGTTGTTCTCCGCCTGGTTTGCGGGAAGGTGCGCCGGATCTAGGTCCCCGTGGGTAAAAGCCATTATCCACCAGACTACTGCAAAGCTGAGCCAAGACATTATGAAGCTAAGGACAAAGGTGATAAGGGTCCACCTCCACTGAGTATCAACTAAGGTAGTAAAGATGTCGTGCAGAAATCTCATCTTGCGCTTGCTGTTGCTAGATTGAAGAACGTTGCATTCTCCGTTTTTCTGCACCGCTCGTCGTCTTGTCTTTTTCATGCCACCGAATCGGAACGTTCGATTTCTGAAAGGACCAAAAATATACCTCATCAATAACCTAATAAGTCGGTAAAATATTTAACTCATTGTTAAAATTGATTATGCTCATCAATGATTGTATCAATGATTGTATAAACATAATATATAAATATTGTCAGTAGTTGTCAGCGATGGGGTTCAATATGAAATATTTATTTCAATGTGATTTTCACATGAACTATTTCATAGGTGATACCTTGGACTGGCGCTGAAGCGTAAGACTGATCATCTTGCCTTCATGTAACAAATGATCAAGATTCACTGCACTCAGTGTACCAATGTAGTGCCCTAGGCACCATTGGGTGCGGATAAGGGAAAGTAGTAGCCGTCAGTAAATTTAGAATAACAGATAGGTACCTACTTTAAGTCAACTTACATAATATGTATATACATAGTTATATAATAATTGGTGACCTACCTTTTTTCATTAGGATAATAAATTCCAGGTGTTAAAGATCCATCCATTACTTTAGTATCCCATCCTGGAATAACATCCCGGCTATTTCCTTTCATTCCTGGCGATTCTGGAGACTCCATTTTGTATAAATATCATCTAATTTTCATGAAGTGGAAAACGCACAAACAATTATTTATTTACTCCATAAAAAGGCTCATTTCATCGAAGCACCATTTTGTGTAAAAGTTTGAGCATGACTAACATTTGCCGGGCAAAACACCTTTTTATCATCTCGCACTTTTTGGTGCGAAAACAATTATTGAAATCGTGATGTTTGCGATTTTCATAAAATTTTATAGTTCGACTAATAAATGTATCGTGAAAATTAAATAAACGAGTCAGGTGACTAAATGATTTGCTAAAAAATTTAACGTCTCTCATCGTGGCTACATAATATGCGATTGGTGTACGAAAATAATGTTAGCTTTTCTGTCGTCCGATGACTAAAAAGCTGCTAAGCGAAAAATACGAAATTTTGATTACGAGCAAAAAGAATAAAAAATGTCCTGTGTAGAATGTTTATTTTAATATTTAATTTATTTTTATTTATCACATCTTGATATCATAATATATTTTTAATGCATTCCTCACTGTTTTTTTTTGGGCCTAGATAACCATTCATTATGTTCAACAACAAAAAACTGGAAGCCTTCACAACTTCTAGAAGCAGCATTTTCCACCTTTTTTGCTAATAAACTAAATATTTTTTTTTCTTCACTTAGCGGACTTTTCTTTTTCTTCAGTCATCGGACGACAGTTATGGACTAACATGATAATAATCTATGTATTACCTATTTTATCACTATGTGGATATAACGTGTTTACCTTTATAAAAATAGGTAATAATAAATATCAAGTATAGCTCATGAAACCATAATCCAAATATCAAGATGTCAGCGAATTTAATATTTTTTTGCCGAATTGGCAGTTAGCAAATACAGAATATTAGCAAAATAAAGAATTTACATAACATATTATAGAATGATATGTAGGTATTAGGTAAGTATTATGCACTTTGGTTTACTACACCACCCTTATTTATTATGCCCACTTTATATGAGACAGTTTCTTGTTCAGAAAACTACACAGTTTCTTGTTCAGAAAACTGTGCAGTCTGTCAAACTTCTGTCAAAAGACACGCTAAATATGTGTATTTTTGAAACGCGATTGTAAGTTATTATCGTATGTTTGCTCTCAGGAAATTGTATATTTAGCTAATTATGTATATATGTTATTGTTTTTTTTACGTATTAAAAGCATACAATAAACGAATGTCTATTTAAACGTTTACATAAAAAACATTGACTGTCATGTCAGCTTAAATCTGACACTAGCACACAGTTTTTCATGCAGTTTTACCTTTATACGGGACCGTTTTCAGACTGCACAGAAAACTGTGTAGTAAACTGCGCCATATAAAGATAGCTTTACTCGTATAGATAGCGTAGTGAATAGATGATCAAAAATCAATGCACTTGGAGTACCAATGCAGTGCCCTATGTACCATTGGGTGAGGATAAGGGAGAGTATTAGTGAAGTTACCAAGGAGGTTATACTATTTTTATTGGATAATAATAATAATAGTAGTTACATACCTTAGATAAAGAACATAGTATAATACTTTGCCTTAGGTAGTTACGTATTATAATATACGACAAACTTTTTCGTTCAAGAAAAAACTGATTTTTAAATCAATCACGTAAGTAGGTTCCTGAGTTTAAAAGTTTTTCCCTCCTGTTATTTCATGTCTTTTTATTACTTACCTAGTTTTCCATAATATTATAACATGTCCGAGGTAATGAGCTGCATTTACTTCAAGAATTGAAAATTAAATAAAAAATAGCTTTACAACTATTAAAACTTCACAAAAAAATAAATGCGTAAACTCCTAATAATTAATTAAAAATAGATACTGTTAAAAATGGTTTGTATTAATGAGTGAATTTAATTATTTATTTATTTAACCGCCCCAAAAGGCCAACAGCCCCAATAACAGAGGAGGATAACATCACAAACATCCAGGCTTGAGAAAGATGACTTGATTTTAGTATTTTCACCGGGAATCGAACCTGGAACCTCTGTATCATGAGCCCAGCGTCTTATCCATTAAGCTTCGGAGCAAAATAATAGATCGAAACTAAGGCAGATTTATAACGCCATGTAATTTAAAAATAAATATGGTAGTATTTCCTTAACCTTCTGTTTTCAATCCTAGGGATCGATTTGTTAGATATTTCTTAGATACTCCATTCTTCCCGGTCCTCTTGAAAAATAGTTTTTCTGGTTATTTACATTCCAATCCTCTACATGAATATAATGTCATTAATTGAATTAGCATTCCCTTCAACACTTGTAACACTTCAAATTAATTATTTAAAAAAAGTTATTGCTATAAATCCTACTTATTTTTTATTCTAAAACCTAAATAGAAAAGACACCAATCGATGCTAGAATTGTACTGAAAATCCGTGGCCGTGATAGCGTATATTCCATATTTATAGAATTAAAATTTATGAATACTTATACATAAATGTAATAAATGCATAAAAATTAACACAGTATTTAAAATAACTATGTACCTACTTCATACAAAATCATTGAAATAATGAAATAACAATAAAATAGGAAATTGAAAATAATCCACGCATTAGAAAAAAAACTTTTATTTTCCTCGACAAACTGATTAAAGTAATTATTTACAATGTTTGCAAAGCGTTTCCTTAATTTCTATACATTACGTTGACTACATTTACCTACATAGTAATATTATATACATTTTTATTGTATTCTAATTTAAATTATCGATTAGGTATTTCTTAGTTATTATTGCGTATGAATAGAACACATTAACGGCACTTAGTGTCATAAAACAAATACATTGATGATTTATTTTAAGTATACAAGGGTATAGTGCTGTCTTACATCTAATTATTAATTTTAACTAATGTTAAATAATAAATAAACAGGTGTGTTTTAGGTAGGTATACAGAGCAATTTAAATAAAATGTTATCGGGCATTTTTAAATACATTTTAATACCTGCACATTTACGAAATTTAAAAAGTGCGATTTGTAAAATAATTTAACCTGCCTATCTACCTTCTTACCTTCATGTAATAAAATGATCAATATACACTGCACTTGGTGTACCGATTCAGTGCTCTATGCACCATCGGGTGCGTATAAGGGAAAGTAGTAGTATTAGTAGTGAAATAATTTATGCGGAATAAACTTTTGACAAACTACAAATAATGGCAAACTATTGGCGCAATGAAAAAATGACGGTCTTGTAAAATGCACCAAAAATGCAAATTGTTTAACATTTTCGAAAATTTCGCACAATTATGAATCTTGTTAGGAAGACATAACGCAAATAATTAACAATTTTTCATTTTAAAGCATTCAGCTGCGATTCTTGATGAGAAATCCGTGAAGTAGATTCAAAACTTTGAAAAATCGTAACGTCTTCAATTAAGTGCTAAAAAAAATGTTAACTTGGTTAAATACTGTAAATACTTTATAAAAAGTCAAATAATTCTTCATTGTAATCCTCGATCGACAATAATTTGCATATAATGTAGTAGGTACCTGTGTAAACACACGAAACGCCAATTTTTTCTATAAAGTTCTCTCTAAGTGTAAAATCGTAATATGAGAAAAACTTAGAAAAAATGCGGTTGCATCATTGTATTATTATACGCCGTAATTTGGTTACCAAAGATTATTGCGCCTAGATTTTTCTCGATGCTTTTACAAACTTCGGTGGTTGTAAAAATTATTTTTAATTGCCCCGTATATTAATTTTTTGCATTATAGGTATGCAGGGAATTGTAAAAATAAACATTGTGATTTTATATCCTAAGGCCTCGTTCAGATGTGTAAGATGTAAGCGGATCGAGAAATCTCCGGTCGACAATTTACAGTGAAGAAGTGAAATTATAAATTTTTCTCCGAGTTAATATTGTATTTTGATTTCAAACCTCTAAAAACAAGATTAACTAGGAGGAAATTGTTTCATTTTTCCATTTTAGAGTGAAGACTATTCAATGCGCCTAAATTACCCATGTAAACGAAGCCTAACACATCAATTAAGGCAACCTTTTAATATCAAGCTGCCATTACATCAACTTGTTGGTCCCGTAGCGACTCAGTTTCATCGAATCACAAATAGATATACCTTAATTTATTGTTTTAATTATTGAATTAAATTCAAAAAGGAAATTAAATAAACTTGATTCTTTTGTTTCGAAGACAATTTTGTTGTTGTTAAAAAAACTTAATAAATTAAAAAATATTCATATTTCCTTGATCTAGTAACATTACTTATGTACTTTGAACCATTGAATATAGATTTAATGTCAGATTGATGTCCATTATCGTTTGAAGGTGTAGTTTTTGGGTTGATTGGAACTATTAAGTAAGGAAGCTTAATTTCTTGAAATCTAGTTACCCACCAACTTACGTACAATCAAATACAATAGTTGCTACTTAATTTATTTTGTTCTTAAAATACTATTCGAAAATACTAATTCTACTTATACAAGCATAACAATATTGTAATAATTATTAAATTTATCACTTTTTAATCACGTTCTTCACAAGAGCCATCGTCTCTATTTTTAAATGTTTTTTCTATATTAATAACCTCGTCACCATTCTCTGTTATATCTTCAACTTCTTCTCCAGAAACTTCGATTGTCCTCTCCTCGGGTAACTGTCCAGTCGAGGAAGACGAACTCATCGAGTGATTATCTCCGGGGACACCTGATTAATGTCTTTCCGGTACATCGGAAGTTGTGGAGGAGTCCCGTAACCTAATCACAATATTGTCAGGATAAAAAATCATTTAGTTTCGAAGCGTATTCATGGGATACAAACAAAAGCGGACGATGGACTAACAAACAAACAAAATGACTTCACTTATGGAATCGGCTTTCACTTCGTAACAATAACATCATAATTATTTATTTGATAAACAAAACAGCTTTATTGTGAGTGTCATTATCTCCCTTTCCCATATCCGCACCTAATGTGCATAGGGCATTGGATTAGTACCTACACCAAGTGCAGTACATCTTAATCTTTGTTCTTTTCTTTATTCACCCATTTTTAAAAAAAAAAATTAAATAAAGAAATATTTGAGCTCTTTTATGATATACTCAAATATTTCAATTTCGGGCTGCTTTCAAATAGTCGGAAATAACTGTGCCTATATAAGTATATAGTATAATCATACCTTACACTCACAACAAAGATATTTTATTTATCACAATGAAAAGCAAAATGACACCCAAGTAATGCTAAAGCTAGGTTTACTGGAGTATGTAGTATTTATACGGACCGTTTTCAAGGGTCTGTACATAATATTTTTTTAAACAATATATCTGTATTTTTTGACAGTGCCAGTGGGCCGAACACAATGTTAACGAGTTTATTTGAATAAGATCTACAAATCAATATCGTTCGAATATTTTAGGTGAAAAAATATGGGAAGGCTTTTTATATAACGTCTTAACACTTGATCCACTTAATGATATAAAGCATTCTATGAAATTCAGTCTATGTGAAGATGGAGTGAATGATGTTCCTGGTCAAATGGTGATAGCTGTTTCGAGGGGCGGCGGAATGTCTGGTGCTGGGGCTCTTCTCAGGGACGGAATCACCTATCGGATCTATGGATGAGAGCAAGACAACACAATGACACAAAGCAGACATTACAATGGACAACAAACAGAAAATTATTGAACAATTTAAAAATAAAAATTAGTGATACCAAATGCTCTGTACAATAGAAATTCATGTGTAAATAATGATTTGACTCATTAATTTAAGTGAAACTGATTGAATAATGATAAATGAATACCATGAAGTTAAACGAAATAACAATTTTAGATTCAGAAACATATTTGATTTCAAACTGTATCAATTAATTGATATTTGGTACTGACCGATGCTTCGGAAGTCATCTTGAACTTTATAAAATTCCGTCAGCTCCTTCCCAGAGCACAGCGGTGTATCAACCTGAGTCGTTTCGTCGAATTTCGAATAGTCCACCTCGTACCCTTGCCTCTCTTTATTGTACGATACGAGGGGATCGAATCTGTGTCCCCAGAGAATCTCACTCGAGATGTAGCTGGACCTCGCTTGTGTAGTTTGACCTGTTGATTCGATGGTTCCTTCCAATATTACCACTAGTTCAAATCTATCTTGAAGCATATCGCTAGCGGTGTACGTGTAAAGAGGACTATTGCTATTAATTTTGTGCACCACAGTCAGCGGCCAAATGAAGAAGAGATCCGCGTCGCACCCGTCGGCG
The DNA here is from genome assembly GCA_022494985.1 of Micrasema minimum. Classification (NCBI taxonomy): domain Eukaryota; kingdom Metazoa; phylum Arthropoda; class Insecta; order Trichoptera; family Brachycentridae; genus Micrasema; species Micrasema minimum. The sequence goes on along the minus strand of JAGVSP010000048.1, from coordinate 56,722 downwards.
TTTACTTCCAACTCTGTTTGGTACTGGGTAAGGCACTCTCCTTCTTTCGTCATTTTGCTTCTAATTAGTTGAGCGCGGATGCTAGCTCCTATAATGTGCGATTTTCTCATATCGCCGACCCTAAACATGAGGCATAATTCTCCGTCTCTTTGGCATACTATAGCGTATTTGGAAAACAGCAACGTTTGGGTTCTATGTTTAGGTCGAGTCATTTTAGCGAATACGATTCCCACCATAAATGCTTGCATCATCACACCGAAAATGCTCTGAATGCACATTACGAAGATGGCTTCGGGGCACTCCTCAGTGGTGAGGCGAGAGCCGTAGCCGATAGTGTGTTGGGTTTCAATGCTGAAGAGGAAACACGATGCGAAATTGTTTATGTTGGACATGCAGGGTTTCCAGTTGGACTCTTCTTGATTGGAGGGCAGGTGGGCTGGTTCCAAGTCCCCGTGGGTGAAGGCGATGAGCCACCAGATGGCGGCGAAGCCGAGCCAGGACAGGATGAAGCTGAGGGTAAACACGATGAGGGTCCACCTCCACTGGGTGTCCACGAGGGTGGTGAAGATGTCCTGCAGGAAGCGTAGCCGCCGCTGGGAGATGCGGGACTGAAGAACGTTGCATTCTCCGTTCTTGAGAACTGCGCGCCGCCGCACTTTGCGCATGCCCCCAAAACGGTGGCCACGATTTCTGCAAAACAAACAAACAAACTAAATAATCATCATTACATTTTATTTCTCATCGTAATTGAACATAGAAGAGAACAAAAAAGTATTATTTTTAAAATTACAATATAAAAACAATAAAACAACACATTAAAAAGTAGCCAAAAGGACTCAAGCTGGTCGATAATTTAAAAATGTTCAATTACAATTGAAATATCAAGAGACGAGAAGTTTGGAAGGGAATACTATATTTAGACATGACCTGTCATCTGCTCGGGTAGCCACTTGATATAGGTATAACGGACACATTCAAAATGTTGTTTTAAAACGTCCATTTAAAAACAATTTTAAAACAACAGTTAATGATTACATAATAAAGTATATTACATCAACAATCACTCAATCTGCTGACATGAAAAAAGTTGCTTTAGCAAAACCTGAAAAGGTCAAACAATATGCAGAATAATCGAATACATAATATGTTGTTTATAATACGCTGAACACACTGATGATAAAATATTACCTACACGTATTTAATAACACCAAATAAAATTGTCGCTCACTGGCTGAAAGATATAGATGCATATTAATTATAAAGCGGAGGATGTGTATAAGATCAAGGTACCTACGTAATGTTTATAGAATTGTAATGATAATTAATAGCATAAGAACCGGAAGAGTACTTCGTTAAATTATATGTATAAAATTGCGGAGCTTGTTGTACCTATTTTATGTCTCTACCGATATAATGGAGGAAATCTAATTCAAAGTCTCATCAGTCACCGGAAAAACAGTAAAAATCCCTCCACTCATACTAAAATCGTAAATAAAATGATGAAATCGTGTTTTTTTTCAATTGTTTTTAACTTTAATTAGTTTATTGTTTATGTAGGTATTTAAAAGAAATATTTATATGAAATATAATTGTGTAGGAAATACATTAGATTAAGTATATTAGGAAATAAATTGGACAATTAATTATAAATTGTTAAAAATTGTGACGACTTATGATTTTTAAGAAGAGATCACTATGAAAATTCATAAAACGCTACGAACCTTATTTAAACCCAGCACACAGTTTTGTGTTTCCTAATTTCCTGTATTTTTTATTTAATGGAAATGGAAAAACTCTCTTAAAACATGTTTAAAATTACCTTTTTCCATTTGGATAGTATATTCCCGGAGACATGGAACCATTAGGCACAATTTTAGCATTATTCCACCCCTGCGGAATGAGATGACTCTCCTCTTTCGTTCCAGGCGATTCCGTGACTCCATTATAAAAAAAAGTAGCAACCACTTTTTGCAAAACTAGCAACACTAAATTTGGCAGTTGTCAAAATGGCGGCGTATTCACCAAAACGCGGGAAAAACCGACACTTTCTACGGCAACCATTTGTCGCTTCTTTCGACCGCAAACTAACAAGACAACAGTCTGTCGAGTGTCCTTTTATCGATTCTCACATCTGCACACTATGTTTGATTTTGTTATAGCCACTTCTGGAGCAAGATCGGAGGCAAGTATCGCCATGTTTGTTATTTTAATAAAACTCGGTTAACAAGCTAATAAAGGTGTCGCGAAAATCAAATAGACTTCACGATTTTTTAAGTACACAGTTCTTGCGCGTCTCGAGTCACTATGGTGGCGCTTAAATCACCGTAGGTGATGTTTTTCATCTGGTGATAATTTTACGAATCTGTTAAATTAAATATTTATTTTAGGTTATTTTAGTTAAAAAGAAGCATTCATAACGGAAGAAAAGAAATAAGGTACCTCAATGAAGGAATTCGAAACAAGAAACATTTTCACTAAGTACCTACCTACCTACTTAAATGCTTGATAAATATTCACGCAAAATGCAATGAAAAACATTTTGATTGTTAAAAACACGTTGCTAAGACTGATAACTGTTTTTTTTCTTAAAGTTTAAAAAAGAGTAAAAAAGGGGTTCGAATATGGTTGTAGTTTGACCGTAAATATGTAACAAATTATTAATCTTCTAATCCAAGAAAGTAGGTACAAACGGCATATTATTTTGGGAGAATTCAGTATTTTGGCATTTTGTTACGCAGATTGCCTGATTTTAATTACATAGGCGCTTTGGGAACATAGATTGAAAATAATAATGAAAAGAAAATGATATTTTAATGGAGAAGAAAAAATTAAAATACGAACGTTCTCCGACAATTATATCATAAAAACTTGACGTTATCACTGAAAAAACCTTAGTTTTCAAAACCCACAGTTTAACGCCTCTGTTTTTGTAATTAATCTGTTTTGGTGAACTGTTTCACAATACTATGATGTAGAAAATTTTAAGAAAATAAATGACGTGAATTATTTTTCAAATGACAGAAAAATATCATCGCGTATGTTTCCAATTATCACCTCGTCCATTAGTCTGATAAACAATGGGGAACATGCAATAAAATTTATTTTTACTCAGATATTATTGATATCTCAACAGAGACAGAGAAACTCTGAAAACGAATGTGGGTTATCTAGGCGTTTACAGGGCTTATGACCTGTCATTGGCTGGGTTAAAGTGGCCGCTTGATGTATTACAACATTCCCCATTCCGCCCATCTGACAACCATGTATGACAATTTTTTTGAAACTTGTATATATGTTGAGTTTGTACAGAAGAATCCACATGCGAGTTGTGTTTTTCGACAGATTTTCAATATTTTAAATATTTTGTTCCCTATAGTGACATCTGTTGAGAAGACAGATAAGCATTTTTTGGCAATCTAACTTTATTGGTGTAGGTAAGGTTCATCCGAACTTGATTGCTTACTAGAAGACGCCTGAAGATGTCTCTCCAATTTTTATTTGCTTTTTATATGGATGGAGCATGGGTATAATCCAGTAATTTGTCTACAAGTATTTGTATTCGTTCAAAATGTTGTTGTTAAATATATTTTTACTTTTTATATTTCACATAAAAAATCATGTTATATGATTTTTAGTTTTAGCGTTTAAATTCATTACTTTTTAGAGTCAGCATTAAATTATTTCTCGGGTTGGAAATTCAAATTTAAAATTAGTAAAAAATGTACCGCTACAAATTTTTCAATACTATGTATTAAGCCCAGATAAATCACTTATTTGCCATCTTAATTAATATTGTCGTATTATATCAGAATTTTCTTATAATTAATTTGAATTTATTTATAAGTGTCAGCAAGTATTTAATTTTTCAGGGGTGTGATAATTTTGCGTCTCGCTCATTTATGTTTTTACGTTTATTGAGTGAGTGAAATGGGTATATTAAGTATGTATTTATATGGCTGAAAAAAATGGTTTGCCCAGAGTTTGTACTTTTTTTTCATTTTTTCGGAATACACTATTATATTTATTAATCGAATGAATCTAAGTTTACTCACACACCAATTTACATACAAATTGCAAATTAAAAGTACATTAACGAATGTTCCCCATTTTGCAGAAATCGTGACGTCATGGCACGTGCTATTGAGTATTATGAATGAATCTCGGTGAAACTTCCAATTGGAAGTTAATTAAGCAAACTCTTTTTTTTAATGTCGTCATAAAATCGTCGTCATAATTATGTCTCCGTTGATGTACATGTATTAATATTGCAGTTTACGTCCGAACAACGGGACGTTGATCTGACACAAGAACTGGTGGCGGATCGTTTAGTTTGAAGTTTTTGGAATCTGTATGCTCCACATAGGAAGCGGATATGGAATGATTATAGTAATGATTTATGCGCAACAGTGCGATTAGAACACCGCTAATCATCGGCCAATGTTGGTAATAATATATATTTATCCCCAATTTATTTTTAAACTTTTTGAAAATGTAACACTATTTTATAAATATGTACCATTTAATATGAGGTAAAAAAAATAATTAAATATGCGCCTTTCTCTACTATTCAAGATATGTTAGTAAAAATTTAAATGAAAAGTTGTTGGTTAATTATTGTTATCATCTCCTTCCAAATCTACGAAATGTTGGTTAAGATAAATAGACTATTTACCATCGTTGTAAGGGATATAAGGGTCGGTTGGAAGATTTTGCTTAAAAGTAATAAGCCCGCTCTTGTACACTTGCTATGTAATTGTACCTAAATAAATAAAAAGAAATGGAGATACATTTAAAAATCATTAAATAGAGAAATGTCAGTACAACGAAAGGGATAAAAGCAATGATTAAGTGAGTTACTAACAATTAATACAATTTAGTACATTTATTTTTTATTTTATTTTATTTTATTTTGTTACGGAACAATAACAGACAAAAGGATACTAAATATAATACAAAAAAATATATATTTAGAGTAATTACGCGTATCTTTTCTAGCATCTTAACATGATACTCTGATGAGATTCTATACTTTTTCTATGACGATACTAATTGTGGTTGAGGTGTCAATTCTCCGCTACTGAAGTCATATTCAATTTCCTTTCTATTCTTAGAATTAAAAAAATGTTTCCCTGTTTTGAATTTAACATCATAAATATTATCTTTCGAACAAGGATTCACTAAAAAGGGCGTTTCCATGCCAATTTTACGCTTCCTAGGGTTAATTTCATAACACCACTTATTATCAAATTCCACCGTCTTAAGACTTCAGCACTTAGGCCAATACACGAAACGTGTGACGTAGATGTCTAGTGATGACGTAGATGAATATTGATGACGTAGCAAGTGATGTAGTGGGTAACTAAACACCTCAGATACACTAGTATGGAATGTCACTTCACTGAAATTCTTGTTCGAAGGTTTCTGGATATTTTCCGATAATTTTTATTTTATCTTATCGGTTTCAGCGCCGGCGCCGTAGGGCTTTTACATAATGAAATTATATGATCGTGAAAACATATACAATCAAATTTAAAAGTCTTCCTGAATTAAAATATTTGAGATTATCTAATACTTCATTTAATTTTTAGAAATGCTCTCACGTTCCTGTGAATAAAACACACGTAAAAATATTTTCAAAATGATTCCAGAATTTTATTATTTCCTACCGCAAAGCGTCGAAAATATTGCATATAAAACTATTTTTCATTTTCTAGGGAAATGCCATAATAGATTTTTTTTAAACTGCATGAATTCTCAAGAAAAAAATTACGGGTAGCCCTCGTTTTGGCATTTCAAAAAAAAAATTCAGGGTAACTAAAGGTTGTATCAAAACAAAAACTATTAGTGCTTAAAGAACACGTGAAATTCTAAGGAATCGCACGTTTTTAATTTATTGTCTTTATTTTCCGTAAAAATAAATAAAAACTCCACTTTGAGGCTACGTTTAGTGAACACCGCTATCTTGGTCCCATGTTATAACTATTTTCCTAGCGTTTGCGTTTGTACGCCTCATAAAATGAAAATTGATCATATTGTTTATCATTTTTTCACCTATGATGATTTAAATATGCGTATATTTTTGCACTGCATTCTACTAATTCATTCTGTTTTCAACAATATTTAACAGCATTATAGTAATTCCTAACAATGCATACAATTTAATTATTTTTTATTAAATTAATAACGTTTAAGAATACAATACAATTGGACATAATCAGCAGATATTATGTCTGAATTATTATTGACAACTTGAGTGGAAGGTGTTGGCAGTTGAGAATAGACACAGTGCTTACTACGTTTTAAATACATGAAATGGGGTAACCATTATGATATGAGAAAATATAACCAAGTACTAATAAAATAATATTATTGGACATAAACCGCTGTATTGTAGATTATTCAATACATAGCACAATTTTAAATGGGAGATTTTTTTTTCTAAAATCAGGAAGGCATTACCTAGAAAATAGTTTGAAGTATATATGGTAATTTTTTCTAAGATTTGTGGCTGTCAACCAATCCGAAATATTATTTGGAAAACAACTAAATTTCTAACGCTGGCTTTGGGTGGACCCTTAAGGATATAATTCACGGTTATAATTCGGCCAATTGTTGCGATAAAAAAAAACAACAAAAGATTCCCTGAAAACAGACCCAGGATCAAATAACGTGTGAATACCCTACAATTATTTAAAGAAATATGTTATGCCTCATACATTAACTGGTCTGTCAAATTAGATGAATTGTCTTTACCTGGAAACAGTAATTAGAATTATTAATTGTCTAAGGTTACTTGATGATTCCATCATTACTCTCTTTTGACAGTCTTATGCGCCCAGAAACATAAAATTATGCTAAATTGTGCAAGGGTAATGCTAGTAGGAACATTAGTATGTAAATTCTTCAGCCTACGTAAAATAATGTGCGTGATATTGAAATCGTTTTCATAGTAGCAACCAATTATAATAAAAACGTAGGTAGTCAATTATTGATACAATAGTAACACTCTACGCCACAGAGAACCGAATTATTCGAAACGCTAATCTTCATCATAAACTACTTTTACTACTACTACTACTACTACTACTCTCAATGTTTCATATTGACCCCCACCGGGAATCGAACCCGCGACTTCATGCATGGCAGCCCAACGCTCTACCACTAGATGAACAAAAGGCGGATAATATAAGTAAATACATAACTTGAAATTTAAAATATTTATCTGTTTGTAATAATACAGTTATATTATTCTAATTAATCGATTTAGCAAAAAAAAAAGGTCAAGAATAACCACTCTTCTTTTAACAACTCGATAAAATACTATTCTTTTTGTGAAAGATTATATGTACTATTAAAAAATAAAAACTACGTCACAACTAGTAGTAAACAATACAACCAAGCATTTAAGATTTGCATTTTCATGCACTTGCACAAAAATTAACTAAAGTTTTCTGAACTCACAAGAAAAAAATATTGTTAAATTCCTATTCAGTGCCATGACTCATTTTAAGATAAATAACATAATAATTATTTTAATTATGGATAAATGTGTTTATTAAAAAGAAGCAGCTGTGGTTTGATATAAAATGTTTCATTAAGGTCATTATATTTATATTTTACGATTAATCGATTTTATTTTATTTTATTCAAAGGTTAAATTCAACCAATTAATAATCCCGATAAGAAAGCTTTTAAAAACTTTTAAAATTTGAAATGAATATTAAAAATTAAACTTCTACTTGTTTCCTGCATTCTGGTACAGTTATTTACGACAACATATTTGAAAGCAGCCAAAATTTGAAATATTTTTGTAAATCATAAGAACTTAAGTGTTTCATTAATATTTAAAAAATCAAATGTTCATCTTAGGATACGGAGTCAACACTACGCAATGTCTTCTCCGGAACTTTTTATTATTATTCATATTATATATATTTATCAATCTAACATACTGCTGTGCTGTGCTGGATACAGTTTTTTGTATAATATTTTTCTTGATTGTTGATTAATACTTTAAAGTATGTATTTTAATTATAATTTTTATTGTTGACTTATTATAATATTCTTTTCGGTTTTTCCATACTAATTATGAAATATCAGTTCGAAGATTAATAACATTGGAATATAAACTGTATTAGCTAACGTGTACCGTCGCGTCGTATTGAAATGAGATAATGTTCGCTAGCCTTGAATATAATGCACTGAAAGATAGAAAATGTATCATCTCTAATAACGAATAATGAAAATATGGGAACTAGAAACATCTTGCAATATTATATAAATCTTTTTAAGGCGACTACAGAATGCAATAGTCGTATTATAACAAATATAAATATGTAACTTGGTGTCATAATTGCAATATTAGAATATATCTGTTGTCTACAGTTTTATCTAAATCTCTATAGGTAGTAAATATACCTAGGTTTCTAGTTTTTTCCATCTAGTTAACATCAAAGTTTTGTTTGATAGAATTTTTTAATACTTCATGCGTTTAGAAATAATTAGGAAGAAGTATGCAATAAAGAGGATTACGAGTGTTATGAATTACATTTACTCAGTAAATTGACCGAAAATTCACTATAGGTAGGTATCGGAACATTTCATTTTAAATATTTATCACTGATATACGACAATAATCTACTCACGAATTTGTCTATTATTTATTAGTAACACACTCTACCTACAATGCCTTTTTATACCGTACCTATATATATATACGTAAGTATATGTTTGTTTTAATGCCGCAAATTAGACAAAAGAGACACTTTATTTTTTTATGTACATTTTCTACCATATACTTTTTGAATACCGGGTACATAAGTAGGTGATATGTTTATGTCATGTTTTGTGTTAAATATATCGCTTGCTACTTGCTAGATGCTAGATGATAAAATTAGCACAATCTATTTCAATAATGTCTACGACACTTAAAAGTAGCTAAAAGCCTAACAAAAATAAGTAGTTTTATTTTAATGCACCATAAGTTTTGTTTGAGCATAGTGTTATCAACCAATAACATAGGCAAAAAAGCACATTTTTAAATGAATTCGGTCGAATTGTATCAGTACGATAATAACGTGTCTAAGAGACAAAAGGTGTTTTAAATAATGTCTTCACATTGAAAAGTCTTACAACCTGTACTTTGGATATTTATTTATCTTAATCATTAGCATTTTGTCATCTTTAAACCGACCTTTCTATGTTTGCTATTGATATGTTTAATGTTTACATATTGGAGGTATTACAAACAAAACACTGCCCACGTGACCGCGTGCAACTTGTATATAATTAAATACGTGATAGAAATACCCGCTTAAATTGTTTTTTAAAATATGACCTATTATATAAATTGCAATACGTAGTGATTTAATGAAGACAATTAAAAATTTTGAATTTTATGTTTGTAGAGGCTAATAGAAAATTACCAATAACAGCTTATTTCATGGCCATAGGCAGAGATGATAGAACATCACATAATAATTACTGCTCATTTGATAAAATTATTCGGAGTGCTGAGGTTTACTTGTTCCTTCGTCTTATAGACAATAGACATACGAGTAATAGAGTTAGACACCCATACAAAAACCAATATTTGAAATTCCATAAAAATTTGATGATACGGACGTCGCGCGTCGCGCGTCGGTGTGGCACGACGCGTCGCCGGCACGCTTAGCGTCGGCGTCGCTTCGCGTCAGCGTTAATATAAAAAATGTTTTAATTTTATTTTGTACCGCCTGCTTAGCTTTGAAAGATTAGGAAAATAAATTATTTATTTATTTATTTTACATCAACTCCCGTAGGGCTTTTACATAATACATAATTATATAATAATAAACTGCTAATATAATTACACCAATGTTAATCCTAATATTGTTAAAGCACACGATTGCTAAAATATTTCTGCTTTAAATGAAAATAAAAACGTATTTTATTAATTACATACTCTTTTACTTAACTACTACAAATTAATATTCTCTAATATTATCCCTGTTTAAGACAAACCTTAAAGTAGTTACCCATAAAAAAGGCGTGCGATTGCGTAATTATGATATTATCTTTTATAAACACTTTACTTAGATTATTTAAAATATTTAATGCTAAATCTTATTCATATTACGATTCTAACGAAATTACTGATAATGTTATTTACCTAAACCTATTTGGATTAAAGAAATTCTTTGAAAAGGTGTTTCAGATTAAAGATTTTCGTTTGTAAGGAATTTCTTAATAGTTTTTAAATATTTTTTCAACCTTAAGCATGCACATTATTTTCTAATTTAGAAGCTATAAATATCGTGTTTTTTTATGTTGGCAAAATATGAACGTTTCAAGGAAATTGGATTCAATCCTGATTTATCTATTGAAAATCACTTATTTAAAGCTTAGAGCTTATTAAAATATCAATTTAAAATCAACAGTCGGCAATAAAACTGGTTAGACATTAATAATGTGCCTAAATTTGAGGGTTGCCACTATCATGAGCACATAACATTAAAATTTTTAATTTAGCACGCACTATTCAAACAGAATTTTCATATTTTTGTCACTGTTACAACAAACACGCGACCAATCGCGATAGGCACAAGAAAAAACAATAATTTATAGTAAATGCATACGTTCGCAGTGCGAGAAGGCGACGTTAAAACTAAAATATTGAAATACGACAAAAATAATACGGAAAAATGAATGTGTCAACTGATAACAGATAAGACTTGCGAAATCTTTTTCTTGTTCTTTGAGTGACAGACCAGTCCTATCTTTGCTCTGATATGAAGATAAATGTAGTTGTTGTATAATATACTACGAAGGTGTTTTTTACGATTATGTTCCGTGGTTACAAATTATTGATAATGCCGCGCTAGACGAAGACAGGTATTTAGCTAAACGACCCGTGAAGATAGGCATTCAATCTTTAACGTTAAAACATGTGTATCTAATATACGTATACATACCTACCTACTACCTACGTTATATATTTTAAGTAAGAGGTAATATTGATAGTGTTCTACGGTCATTTTCTACGAGTTTTTACAGTTAACCTTTAGAAGGTAAATAAAGGGCTTATTTTATGTGTGTTTATTTAAGAAATTGCGACAAAATAATAAACCCACCAACGTGCACTATTATTGTTCAAAAATATAAATAAATAAATAAATAAAGAGTCCATGACAAAACGCACCACGGTGTGTATATTTACAAAAATAAATCGAACAAATTAATACCTTCTATATTTATGGTGTGTATATTATCAACTATATTATAAGATATTATGGTGTCCACAACTGTTTTAGAATTATTTTCTCAATTTACGTGTTCTAAATCTGATTCATGTAGGAAGTTAGAAGTACCAACAGCCCTCATCTAGTCGAGTCGATCGTCGACAAATATATTGTAAATTAATTTTGGTTTTTTAAACGGTTTTAGAGGATATTTTCAATTGATTTTAAGCACCATAAAATATTAAAAAAGGGTTATGGTTTATTTCTTAAAATCGCAATAAAATAAATGTGATTCTACTGCAATAATAGCACAAAAATCAATATATGTAATGACCAATGGAAGTTTTTAGTTTAAATTCCTTTCTTTATAAATAATTCCATTAAGTAATAGGTACTTTAGAAAATAAGCATTGAAGCTTATTTACTTTATCATGATAGCCTAAAGATCTAAGCACCGTAATGTACCAACTTACATCAACAAAAATGGATAGGATAAAGTCGGGAAAATAATGGTGACATTAATTTATCTACAACCACTAATGATATTTTGGATATGGGTCACTGTAATCCCAATTCGAAGATGAATAATTTAAAAAGATGATGCATATTCAGGCTCAGGCATATTATAATATAGATACATATTATATACCTACACAAGTTATGGGCAAGTAGATAAAACTGACAAATCGTCAGCCTAAACTGTAAAACTTGTAACTCCACGAACAGTTACTTTCCTCGCGGAGACTTTTTAACGTAATTTGTTCATAATTTTCATATCGTTTTCCTTATTTATTCTGAAACGACTAAAAATAAATAAACGATAGTGATACTATTATCCCCTGAATTGTACTTTGCATATGACTCAATAGAAAATAACTCATTTACTGCCTTATATAAATGATGTAAGCACGTTATTTCACAAAAAAAACTCAAATTTTCTTTCTCATCATCAATTTTACAGGATTCAAATAACAGTGCCCTTTTGAAATTTGTATTTTTAGATGTCTCCGTATAGAACGTAAGTCATCGATAAGTAGCTTCATTTTTACCGGGTTATTATGCCGTGTTTGTGAACTTTGTGTTGCCGACATTTCGGTGCATATTGCAGTGTCCATCTTCAGGGCTGTTGTATTAGTATGGTCTTATGTATTTTTAAGTGTGAGGAGTTTGTACCGTGTCGCAGTCGGGCTTAGGAATCAATAGGTACCACGAGGTTCGTAGTCTTAACCCATCATCCCTGTTTATGTTATTAGGATGCTTGTATATTTGTATAGAAAACTTATTAACTTTGATCATCGATATGTGATAATTCATGCTTAAAAACCTATTGTTAGTCTATTTTACAAATAAAAACAATGCGTATTGTTTATATGTCCATATCCGTGTAAATACTTAATAAAATACGAGTAAAGTTTCGTCATAGAATATTGCTGTTAATGGATTTGCGAGTTTTGCAGTCTAGGCTGACGATATCCCATATCCCATCTTCTGTCAATGTCAATATTTACGATTTGCTTAATAGACTTAGAACAGTTAAATAAATTAAAAATTGTAACTAATAACTAACTTCATCTAAAATTGTACCTAATTCTATTTTATAGTTAACCTTCTAAATGTGGCATCCATAACATTCTTAAATATTCTGCGGGTATTAGCATTATGCAAACATGCTTTTATTTTTTACTAAAGGGCATGCAGGAATATGAATTTAAGTTTATACTTATTAATATTAATGCCAGAGCTAAAAGTTTGATATAATGCTGAATTGAATAACCTTAGGTAGTGTTATCAATAATTGCCTTGCATCAGAACTATTTATAAACTTCAATAAAAGTCAGGAGTTATAGTACATACATACATTAAATTCAATTTGAAAACAAATATTGTGTTGATTTATACAGAATGTTTTACTTTGAATTTCACAAAATGTAGTGCATTCAAAGTGAAACACCCCGTATATACGAAAGACTATTAAGAGCATACTCCACAACGTGACCTGCGGGCCGCTTTCCCATACAAAAGTATTCCTTGATTTTCTCCCTGGAATTTAACATTAGAGCAATGATTTTTTCACACATTTTAGATGTCGACCAGATGTGTGTTTGTATCGTCTTTTTAAAATCATTTATATATATCCTTAAACAAATAAAATATAAAAAAATAATACTTTGCAAACACGCTTCTAGTCAATATCAAAAATGTGTGAAATAATCATTGCTCTAATGTTAAATTCCAGGAAGAAAATCGAGAAATACGTTACGAGTGGAATATGGACTTAATGTATCATAATAAGTTCACCTGCAGCTGTCTTGCCTCGTATACATTCCATGTCCAATAGAGCTGCTGGCCGTGGCACTCCTGTGCAGACTATGGGCGCTGATCCTCAGCCTCGAGTCCTTCTGGCCCATGCCGCCCTGGGAGACCATGAAAGGAGTCTCCACTCCATCGTGGGCGTCGCTGGACTCGGCCTCTTCCTCGATAGTCCCGGGCGGAAGAAGAGCTTCTGTGATGCTAGCTTGCTCAGCTCTTCGCCCGATTCTGAGGAAGGCTTCGATTTGGTTGACGCCATTTTGATAATTTATTTCGAAGCCACTTTGAACGTTTTGGTCACTGAATTTTCACCACAGCACATTTTTAAAGTAACTAGTGTTATTTTTATAATTATTCCGAAAAGACGAGGTTATCTTTAATATCAACATTATATATTTTTTAAATAAATAATCATTAAATTAGTAAACTAATTAAAAAAAGGATTGCTGTAATACGAACGAAAAAATCAAATTTATTGCCTTAGACTAGCCCTTAAGCGTAAGACTGATCATCTTGTATTCATGTAACTGTATGTAATATGTAACTACTTAAGTTCCAATTAATCAATGCCAATTTTACCGAGATAATAATTCGTTTTTTATTAATCTTCGTTTTTCTTCAACATTTTTTGATGCTATGTTGATGTGTTGATTGATTGTCAGTGATATAAAACAGTAATTTGGTAAGTTTTTCAGACGAAGATGAATTATTTTTTGCACGTTTTCATATTGCTTTTGAGACATTGTGAGTCATGTGTAATATTAATTAAGTGCCATGATCCTGAACCACGAGGTCGCTGGCCTAAGATAATTATTACCTCTGCTCTGAACTAATCTGATGCACTCGGTATTTAATACACAGATAGACAGTTTTACCACCTTGTTTATACATTGACAGAACAATTAAATATATTGACAGATTGCTAATACTAAATACCAGAACTTACCAAATTTAATTTTAGTCTATATTTATTTATTTATTTAATTATCCAAACACACAAGTTTACATAATTATATGAGAATTTACAGTACCTATTACATCTGTAAATTTTCATTATAAAAACAAAAACTGTGTTGTACAATCTATGTTAGAAGAACATCAGAACAATGGGCTTGCCAAAATTTTGTATGATAGGCGATCGGTCATCGATCGTATGGGGAATAAAAATTATAAATGACTGTATCTCGCTTATTAATTACCCGATTTACAAACGGATTGCACTGATGGTTTTGGGATTTTTAAATTAATTTTTCTGCATTCACAGAAAATTTTGGTTTACAAGCCCATTCCTCTTGTCTGGAGCTTAGCAAATTTCAGTGATGATGTCATCCTTGTAGACTTATAAATTTCAAGTGGATTTTCTATGTCAATGGCAAAAAGGATTTTGTTTAAAGTAATAGTAATATTTTGCATTATTACGAATAACAAGCCGCGGGTTAGTTTAAATTAACTGATCTAATACTGTAGTTTTGAGAAATGATTAATTTGTGAATCACAAAAAAATTACTATTATATGTCGCTGGTTTGGAAGAAAAACAACACAATCAAAATGAGAAAATGAAGAGGCTTCTACAAAGAAAGCAGTAAAAGACAGTATTCGAATTTTTTTTTAGTAGAAAAAAAAAATGTAATCATTTTCTACATATTCGCAGCTATACTTTCTAAAACGCTGCATTTGAGAATAATTATGATTTTCATATGAAAAAAAAGATTTATTACATTCTTTGAAAATAATAAAATTTTGAATTTTGTCTTTTTTTTTTCAGACATAATTTGACGTCTGCATAATATTATAAAATATTTTATATTATACTGTTAAATGAATTACATTGCACTTGGTGTACCGATGGAGTGCCCTATGCACCACTGGATGTGGATAAGGGAAAGTAGTAGTAATTAAATGAATTACCCGAGCAAAAAATATGAAAGAGCAATGAGAAAAAAGAAAACTGTTTTGAAATTGGCCTATTGGGAGAAATGAAGTATTAAACTTTTATCTTAAAAATGGGAAATACAAAAATTCAATTATTTACTTGAAGTTGCACCAGACCTGTGTAATATGCAATAATATTTACTGATTGTTCTCTTTTTATGAATTTAAAGGTAATAAAGGTGTTAGTGTAAATATTTTTTTTTGTTTAATGAAATAATAATTTAAAGACCTTTTTGGTATGAAGTTGACAAAAGGCAAATTAGCTAACTACTCTACCGCCCACTATGGCACAATGGGTCACTCGGCTAAAAACCAAATGACTTATTCCAAATGCTCACACGAATACCAACAAAAAAAATTGGTAGGTATTATACCTAACCTAACCCTAGAATTATCGTTTGAATTACATCATATTTTTTCAAAACATTACAAATTATTTAAATGAAAATTTTTATCACTTCATTACATTACATTTACTCCTACTATTACTTATTTCCCTTACCCGCACCAACGCACCAATGCGCAATGGTGCATAGGGCACTGCATTGGAACACCATGTGCAGTGTATATTTTTATGACATAAAGGCAAGATGACCAGTGTTACACTTCTGAGCCACTCCAAGGTATCACACATGAAACACTTAATATGAAACCATGCTTAAATAAATATTTCACCATTGAATAATGACCCCATCAAGAATAAAACCCGCGACCTCGCACGTATTATACAACCACATATTATTATTCTTCATAGCCGTCATGTAAAAATATTAATAGTCACTGCGCTTCCCATGCAGCGCCCTATGCAATGCACCATTCGGTGTGGATAAGAGAAAATAATAGTAGTATTATACAACCAACACAAATGTGGTCAAATTTTAAAGGCTGTTAATTGTTTTTTTTACCAAACAGATTTTCAAAATGAAAACTCAAAAATCCAAAACATTGGATTCAACCATTCAAGGTTTTGTATTTCTTTATTCCAAAATAGGTATCAATATCCAAAAATACTTTATACTTTTTATCTTATTTACTAAAAGTACGCGAATAGATCTACTTGCATAAATTCGGTCAGCCTAATCACTTTCCTGAAGTGACGGGACAATGTAAAGTCTCCGTAAAAAGTCCCAAGGGATCGGCATATTTCATGTTAATAATCTATCTGGGAATCGAACTTGTAACCTTACACACGGTAATTATGCGTGCTATCTACTGCGCTACAGGGGCCAGTGCGAAACGGAGGAGGTATTTAAGATGTTAAACAGTAAAAAGTCTGAAATGCTTACATTCATTTCCAAATTTTAACAAGAGGTGAATATTTTTATGATGCAGGGTTTGTCTCGAAATTATGTAACGAGATTCTTTTTGATAATAAATTATTATCATCGTTACCATTAACGATGATTCTAAAATAATTATTTAAATATGATGTTCTTTACATATTTTTATATTCGTAATAATTTGTACTCACTTTTAGACGAAGAATTTTTTAGATTAATAATAATCTTTGTAAGACATTTTGAGCACAGAAATCTGTACACTTTTTCCATTCTTTTTTAATGCATAACTCTTTTGGGAAAAAATTATAGCGATAACATTGCGTGGATTTATTATCTCATGCTTTTTCACTAAAAATCACTATCAACACTAATATAATAGATAAATTATTCTAAATCGCACTGACTTCAAACACTATTTTTCACATCCATAGATTTAAGTTAAAATGTACAAATTATTACGAACTAAAAATTAATAGGGAATAAACTGAGAGTCAAATAATATCCTGAGGACACCACTAACCAAATAAACTTGGTAAAGGAATCGAAAACTCTTTCATCTTTATCGCGTTTGACTGTTTCTCATTCTGTAAACTACATCTGGCTGATGAGTTGATAGTTCATGAAGAATAATGAAAGTGGATAATTAGTATTACGCCCACGTATGACTCCTGTCTACTCCACATATTGCAAGGTACAATACTTGGCGTCTAGTATGGAAAAACCATCGCTTTCTTTACGGTAAATGTTACCTAGTAGTTATGCGTAAAATTGTTTTGAAGTCATTATAAAATACGTGTTGCAATATAATTCATAGAGAATTAAGATAAATTAGAGAGTTTGAAAATTACAACATTCATAAAATAAACCGTATTTTTACGGTTTACTCTGTTCTAAAGAAGGCATTGACGAATAGACAAGGATTATTCATTCAGAAATTATTATTTAACATAAAATGTTTCAATTGAATGCAAAAATAGGATTTCAAGTGCCTATGCGATGTATCTTGCGAAGTCGTAAAAAAACAAAAATAGGGTGTTAAAAGTTAACCCTTAAATGCAAAGCTTTATTTTACATGGGACATTTTACTTCTCTTGATTTTAAAACCATTTAAATTGTTGAATACTACTAATACTTTCCCTTATTCACACCTAATGGTGCATAGGGCACTGAATTGCTACACAATCGCAATTTTTTATTATTTATAACATGAAGTAAGATTATCAGTCTTAGGCATCAGTAATTTGTTAAAAATAAGTGAAAAATTGAACATTGATAAAATAAATCCATTGTCTGTTTATATTACCATTCAAACAAAATGCAAAACTTAAAATTTGTACATGTATTCCTTCTTTCTATATTTTTAAATGAAAACTGTATTGAATATTAAATATAAAAATATTCATCAAAAGTGTAATGCAATTATGACACAGGGATAATTAATTATTTGAGCTCGACTACCGGTAAAAACATAAACATCTTGACAACACGAGTTGGGAGAAAATTTAGAATCTATGATCTTAATTCAAAATAAAAAAGACCGTTACACACTGTCATAATTTCGCGCCGGTATTTTCCATCTGTTAGATGGTTTATCCACGACAGGAGAGCACTACACTAAATTACCATCCTCGCTGATTCCCTCGCAGGAGTTGGATGATCATTTTAGCAGTTCTGACGAGGTGGGCGAACACGCTTATGTAATACGGCGCTGCGTGCATCGCGTAGGAAAGGTGCTCTACATAGAGATTAATGAATATAATGATCACAAAATAGATCTTATTATTGTGAGGCATACAAAATCCAACCGATGTATGTGTTTTCAACAAATTATTTTACCGATGATATCATACTTGTAGGTACATATAAAATATAAATATAAACCTTGGTACTGATCATTATTTATTAATATAAAATAAACTAACTGACTAACTAACTAAGCAGAGAGGATAGAACGCCACACCACTCTGTCCTGGCATACTTCTCTTGCTTCCTCCACATTCATACATCTTCTCATGCACGCACGTCGATTATTCCGACTTCTTACATGCCCACTTTCAAACACTTGTTTAACTTGATCGTCATGTCTTTCTCGGCCTTCCTCGACTTCTACATCCAGGCACCGTCGCATCATATATTTTTTTAGCCGTTCTTTCATCATCCATTCGCTCTACATGACCGAACCATCGTAAAAGACCTTTCTTAAATTTGTCGATAATGCTTATCTCAGCCTTGCATTCTGCTCTGATTTCAAAATTAGTGCACCTATCATAGATAGTTTTACCACAAATTTGCCTGAGAGATCGCATTTCAACTGCATTCAATCTACTTTCATCCTTATTTTTCCAACTCCATACTTCGCTTCCATACATAAGGGTTGGTACCAGAACTCCATTATGCACTGCCAATTTAGCCTATTTTGATAAGCACTTATTAGATACTACCGTCGATAATATACGATAAGTAAAAATCTCTTTTTATTAAATTGAAGATGTTCACAGATATCCATTTGAATTCATTAGTATAAATGTCCTTTTTTAGTATTTATGTATAAATGTATAGTAGTTTATGAAGTAAATTGGTATTATAAGTAATATTTATACTAATGAAAAATCGTTTACTTAATTAATTCCGAATTTTTTTTTCAAGACTTACTTAAGGAGGGGTCTTACTTATTATAAAATGACAAAATTATTCTTTTCGTTCAGATTTTAAATTGCGTATTGCTAACTTTTAATGACATATAAAAGCAATGAATACGAAACATTTGTAGGGAGATTTAAAGATAAATTGGAATTAAATGTGCATCACGTTATCAATTTAATTACTCCATATCTATCTTTTTAAAATCAAATTTCATTTATTTTATTTTTGAAGATCTGTTTATAGATCGCCGCGCCGATTCAAATTCCCACTCCGCTGACACCGTATTCTTATTTTCATGCATAAGCCGTTGCATTTAAAATACTATTTACAAATTGAGATATATGTGAATTCCTACAATAATAATTATTTAAATAAAAAACGTTGTTTATAACCACTAATTTTAAACTAAAATTAGTAATTATGAAGTTATATACAAAGTTTTTTTGTTTAAATAACTATTATATATAACTTCAAAGTGAGTGCTTCTAGCATAATTTTATACTTACTCATAAATGTGACTAAAATCGATTTAAATAATTTTATAATTAAAATTATTATTTTTTAAAAATGCCCAAGAACTGCGAATTTAATTTTCCTCTTAATGTTACCCAAGTAAAAAATTAAGGGGGAGTGCCCTTTCAATTATTTACTTGTAGTGAAATATTTTCTTCATCTATTGTAAATAAATTTGTGTCAAAACCAGACTAAAAATATTAAACAACAATGCAAACAATTCTTAAATATATTTTTTTCATTTTAAAATATGTGAAGCCTTGGCGGCTGTCTGCTGATATGTAAATAAAAGTATTTTTAAATTATATTATAAGTTAAGTCCCATTTCAAATGACTTTGATCACAACCGTTCAGCGTCCGTTTGAACGCTGGCTACTCCAAATGACAGGAAGTGGGGTAACCTTCCCTAACAATGGAGCAAATGAGCAGCGGCATGATGTATGTATGAAAATATTATCTAGGTAGACACTGGACACTCTAGCTAGGTACTTACTGACTGTCTGAACGTGGCCGCGTGGACCAACGAACGGCTGCGTCCTGAATATCGTGAACGCACCTATTTTTAAAAATCGAACGAATTATCGTTCCCTTTTCGCGGTGCGTTCACAATATTCAGGACGCAGCCGTTTGTTGGTCCGCGTTCAGACAGTCAGTAAGTACCTAGCTTTTAAATTTTTAAACATTTAAAAACAAACAAACTATGAAAATTTGAAATTCGTTCTTTAGCAACAGCGTTACTCTCCGTCTGAACGTCGACCAACAAACGGCTGCGTCCTGAATTGTGAACGTACCGCGAAAAGGGAACGGAAAATGAACGTTCTGTATTTAAGATAAATTAGATTTAGAAACGCTTTGTGATAAACTTGATTGGCGTAGTAACTTAAATTTATGGATCTTATCACTTGACGGTTCTAGTAGGAAAATATTATGTTTGCTGAGTAATTTAGTTTCTGAGGTGCCATTGTGATAGGCATTCCTGACGTCTGAGTCTATACAGTAACTAAATGTGCACCTCTGTAGGATTATGTACTTGTGAAAATTGTGATCACAGATTATAATATACTATTGTGATATTTCTCTGTAAATCCCAAAAAGTTGAAACAAAAATGTTTAACTATTTAAAATCTGTACTTGAGAGCTAAAGAGCTCGTCGTTTTTCAAGAGGTGTATTTTAGTGATTTTATGCCATAGTTTACTATATCTCTCTAACTTATTTTGTTTCAAAACCGTATCAAAATCAGTAAACTACGGCTAAAGTTCACTAAAATGCAATTTTAAAAATCTATTATTTTCAAGGTGAAGCTTTTTGGCCCTCCTGTATAGAAATATTTTGAAATTATTTATGTTCTTTTCCACGAATTATTTTCATGTAATCTTAGAAAGGTACACCCATGATGTAGTTTTTAAGACGTCATTTTCATCGTTTAGTTCTATTTAATCAGAAAATCACTAGATTCAATGACCGAAAAGCTTACATTGGGCCACCCGACTCATTATTTAAAAATAAAAAATACTAAAACACTTAAGTTATATTTTATGTTCTACTGTTTAAAAATTCTAATTTTTTATATGTTTTTATGCACTTTTCAGTAGTGGTGTGTTTATCGGCATTTTATATTACTCAATGCCATTTTTTTTTATGATTTATTGTTTTTTCCTCCATCTAAGAAATGAATGAGGTGCGAGTAAAATGTTTTGATGTATTTTTTAACAGATTTTATGATTAGTAATTCTTGTCCAGAAAAATTGTGGTGAAGCATTTTTATTTAATTTTTTCTTACTTTGAAGCATAGTTGGAAATCAAACAATAATCAGTACATTTTTCATACGGGTTAGCTATCATGTACCGGAAGTTATGAGTTGGACATGCCACAGCATGCCCACAGGCATGTAAAATTCTTGTTATATTAACTAATCTGGAACAGATAAATCTGTTATTTCTCCTGATACGATTCAAATATCATTTCCTATGACCATATTCGCACGGAAACGATTATTAATTTCAAATGAAAATCATGTTATCTTTGTGCGTTTTCCTGTTAAATTACACGAAAATTATAAATAAGTTACGTTTTTAGATAATTCAATACAGATAAAATTAATATGACTTATCTACAAACATTGATCTATTGTAATAAAATAGTTGGCAGTAACTTAGTTGCTTTATTGTTAATTTTATTGGTTAAAAAATGGTGTTTCATTTTTCGCAAAACAGGATTCATGTTTTGGTGACAATTCGCCATCAACATTTTACATATAATTTACAATAACAATAAAACCATTTCCACGTGTATTATTTTGAGTAAACTGAATATAATGGGTATTACAATGGCCCCACTAAAAGAGGGACGCATGGACCACGGCCATTTCTAAAAACTAAAATTAACAACATACAATTTACTCGTATATCCGCACCTAATGGCACTGCAGTTTATAATTCAAGCGTTTTATCGGGATTTGACTTATTTTAAATATTTGTCATTATTATTGTTATATTTGCGTTGGTATACCAAATGCAGTGTATCTCGATCATTCAATACATTCACATTGTTTAATATGCATCAAATAGAGGCAAATAGGTAGGTACTTACCAAGTTCCTACCTACAATTTTTCTTTTAATTTATTTTTAAAAACAGAACACCAAATTAAACTTTTGTTTTTTTTCGATTCTCCGTTGAAGTCGTTGAAGTTTAGTCAAGTGATTAGTACGAAAATATAGTTGTGACAATCCGCTACCGAGCAAAACCGCCGCTTTTCGTAGTATCCGCGCTCCTTATATTATATTATTATTTATTATTATTAAATGTATTACATACGCTATATTTATACACATTGTGCGCCGCCGTTTCCTTTCTGTGAAACCGAGAGTCTTGAAAACGAAAAAAGGAAGCTTTAGTGCTTCAAGACGTCAAGACAATACCGGAAAGAAACAAGGTATTTCATAATTATATTTTATTTTATTCGTTTTATTATATTTTTTACGGTCCTTTGAGAAAACCCGCACCAGCCCCTCACCGAGCAATCTTTTAATATAAATAAAGACCTCAGTGAGAGCAACACACATTCAGTGCCGAACTATCATGAAGGGGTAGGTAGAGAATATAAATCACTCTGTCCTTAGTTTCCTCCACATATTCACCGCAATATCTCCACGTCAATTATACTAAGTTTTCACGCGCCTATTTTCGAGTATCTGCTTGTTGTGCTTGGTCAATGGTCATGCCAAGTATCTTTTAGCCTTGCTCGAGTTGGTAAGGGGGATCTTGGAAAAGGTTTCCCGATCGACCTCGGTCCGTACGGATATTGAGAAGACCGTGGCCGGCAGATTAGCAGTAATAATTCTCACACCACACTACCTTGGCTCACACTCTAGTCCTGTCCCATTATTCCATCACCTCACATCCTGCAGTCGCATATTATCATATCCACATTGCGTTTGTTTCATACTTGCATACATTATGTTATGCAAATCGAGATGTCAACACTTATAAATTAAATGATATTTTTACATGAATAATCCTTATTTTTTTGTACCTAAATTCAATATTATACCAAAGGTGCAACAAAGAAACGTATAAATGACTTAAAACTATTTAAACATCAAATTGTCACTTACCCCATCTAAGGACAGTTTGCACAGGCTCAGCGTTAGAAATTTTGGTGTTTTAATCATGATATTCCGAATTAATTGACAAGGTTTTGAAAAAATATATAACATTAATTTATCTACTTCTAACTGTTTTCTTGGAAAATAACAAGACCGATTTTCAAATCAGAATTATAATCCCTTTGTTATCTTTTCAGTTTTTGTAAGTAGCCTTTTCAGTATTCATTTGCACCCTTTTTAGTTTGCACTTTTAACCTCTTCAGTTTTCATTTTTAACTTTTTCAGTTTGCATTTCTTATCTTTTCAGTTTTCATTTGTTATCTTTTCAGTTTTCATTTTTAACTTTTCAGTTTTCATTTTTTAACTTTTTCAGTTTGCATTTCTAATCTTTTCAGTTTTCATTTGTTATCTTTTCAGTTTTCATTTTTAACTTTTTCAGTTTGCATTTCTAATCCTTTCAGTTTTCATTTGTTATCTTTTCAGTGTTCATCTGTAACATTTTCAGTTTACATTTGTAACCTTTTCATTTCAAGTCACGCGTCGCGTTTCGCGTCGTGGGAAACAAAGTCGGAGACTTTTGTTAGATAGATCAGCTAAAAGACCACAAGTAAAAGTCTTATTTGCATACAGTCGACGGTCATTATTCAATAGAATAACATTACTTGTGTAATACACATACATATTATTTTATATAACCTACATACAACCGTGGGATATGCTAATGGTGGGGGATATGCTAATGGTGGGTGATATGCAAGTATTGGGCATATCGTATATCTTGGAGATCTCGCCTAAGGACTCGTTTAGATGGGTAATATGTAGGCGCATTAAGCAATCTTCCATCGACAATTTATAACGAAAATAAGTAAAACTATGCATTTTTATCCGAAAATAAGAATTTTTCAAAGATTTTAAGAAAAGAATTCAATATAATCTCGAATAAACACAAGATTTCTGTATTTTCTCTATAAATTGTTCTAATGCGCCTAGATAGGCGTATAAACAATGCCTTAAGACTCCACCGGTGTCCAGCGTTAGAAATGTTTGTGTTTTCGGATTTATTAACAGTCACAAAACTTAGATTAAATTATCATATAAATATATTTTAAACGAATTTTTAGGGAAACGCCGGAATCGACAGACAAAAAAAGTGTACGGAATCTGGAATTTATAACAGAGTTTATATATTATTTACATATTTTTTTAGTTACATATGCCAAATCAGACATTTTTAAGGCAAGTAAAAAAATATATAAATGTATAATAAAGGTAAATTAATTTAAAACTTTTAATTTCTATAGAGCTCTGTGTTTTAAACCGATTATTAATGTTTTCTTACATTTTCGGAGACACGTAGCCACTTTTCTAATAGCGGAAAATGTCCGAAGCTTTAAATAAAGAAAATTCCTAAACTTACCGCTCTAGAGTTTAGGTGCGGCGACGCTAGATGGCTCTGCTATACAAAATCAGGCGGAGTTTGGCTTTCAGTTCTTTGAAAATCGTCTATGATGGGAATCTTCAACGTCGGAGAATCTGGGTGGATCTGGGGCGACAGGTGGCCACTTGGAGTCCTGGGAAAATATGTGCATTAAAAATATATATATACAACATCTAACACAAATCCATGCAAAGACTTGAATGTAAATTTTAGGAGTCTAAGAAAAATAAATAGGCACACAAAACCATTATATCACGTAAGATCAAATCCATGTTAAGAGTCTTGAGACAAAAAATCTAAGAACTTTCACGGAGAAAACTCATAGGGACAGCTTAATTATTTATGAAGAGCCCCATTAGACATCAGAATATCTTTATTAAATGTATGTCTGCTTATTAATACTCTTCATGGTTGAAATTTCGACTTTATTCAGGACAAATAATTTGTTTAATATCCAATTGGAAATATATTAGTATGTCAACATTTTATTTTTTTAATAAATATTCTGACATTAATATAAATATTCTTCTGAAATATAACTGAAAATACTTAGGTAACAATGTACTTATTACGGTATCATACTTTTTTTGTAACTGATTTAACGACAGTTTTTTATCACTAAAAAAGAACGGTTTGCAGTAATTATATCTATTGATAAATCGTCAACTACTATTTACATGTCTAAAAATAAATAGTTAAACTATGTAGATATGTGATTTATTTTTTTTTACATTCCTTGACACTGTTAATTGGGTGATAACCATAATCAGAAATAATAATTTGCGGTCAAGTTACACTGTAATCAGCTTTATCACAAACAACACTCATGTACTTTAAAATGTCAAAATGACTGTCGGCACCTTCGAACAAGAATTCACTAGAAGGGGCGTTTCCAAACGAATTCTCTAAAAATATACGCTTCCTAGGGTTAATTTCATAACACCACTTATTATCAAATTCCGCTCCAGCACTTAGGCCAATACACGAAACATGTGACGTAGATGTCTAGTGATGACGTAGATGCCCATTGATGACGTAGTGGGTAACTAGACACCTAGACAAGGAAGTATTTTTCATATATGGAATGTCACTTCTCTGAAATTCTTGTTCGAAGATTGCATCGCAAAAATTGACATCATTGTGTACACATGGAACATGGAGTAACAAAACTCGTAGTACAACCCGAAAACTGGTGAATCTACATCTTATTTGGAGTCGAATGCCTAATATTGACTTTTCAATCTGAGCTTGAAAGTTCCGCGTTTTACGTAAAATTGCACAAATTCTTATTTAAAAATGCGCTTTTTTATTTTGTTTTCTTTATGGATAGTATTAATTTGACTTATTTTGCAAAAACATATGAATAGAAAAAAAAACAACTTCATACTTAGTTTTCTCGAAAACTATGAGTCAAAATAAAAAATATTTATTAACTCAATGTTTGTAGCACTCACTTTGTAGTTTTTCATAATTATATAAAAAAAACGCATTCTCTTTTAAACTACTTATTTATTTTTAAAAGTGCCAACCGGTTTCGGAGATACTTCTTCTTCTAAGGAAGAGTATCTCCGAAACTGGTTGAAATTATTAAAAATACAAAAGTACCTAGTTTCAAACGAACATATTTATATGTTTTATTTCATAACAAAAAAAAACGATTCTACAAAATCGACTTCAAATATGATGTAGATTCAATGGTTTCCCGTTGGTACATCGAGTTTTGTTACACGGCGTATACATTATTATGTGTAGGTTTACTAAGTATAAATACTTTTGTCGAAGCGGTTTTTTGTTAATCGTGAAATTCCGTTATGCATAATTTACATTGAAATAAAAAGGCTAACGAACCTGTACATCCTCACATTACGTGTGCCATTTGTTCCATTATGAACCAATCCGTTGTGATGCTGCTCCGAGCCATGACGATTGAGGTTATGTAGTAAGTGTTGATCAGACCCGTGACGCGTCAAGTTATGATGATTCGGTCCGCCATTTTGATGACGATGGTTTTCATGATGATGAGCGTGGTATTCGTGATGTTCCCATTCACCAAAAATCCATTTTGCTCTTGTTCTTCGAAGATTTTTGTTTCGTGGTTGGCGTCCCCGTTCTGGTGGTGGGTTGGAACTTGGCTCTGGGCCTCCAGCATTCTTCTGTTCTCTTCTATCCTGGATTCTGGTATCTTGATATCAATGTGCTCATCCAGAGACATTGAGTCTACGGAACATGAGTCGAGGGTGTCGTTTGATGGAGACGGGCCGAGATGCACTGGAATGGTGGAGCTGACGGCTAGCCGATCTGAGAAAGAAAAAACGAAAGATTATGAAATAATTATAAATTAAAACACCGTTTTTTTAGGTGTACTATTAAATTTAACCACCTAGGACTCAAAACAGATATTTTTTTTAGTTTTCTGAATAGGTTTCTAAGAAGAATACTAGGTTTGCGGTGGTTTAACATTGTAAGGAATACAGAGATGATGACAGACTGGACGTAGTAAACTTTGGTGTCAATAATTGTCATCCAGCGAGGCATTTCATCTGACTGGGGTATATACTACGTATGTCTCAAGCTTTCTTATTTTACAAGCCACCAATTCCCGGGCATCCTGGACGTCCACTGCTGTGATAATTCGTCGGCGGTTTGCGTCAGAGCTACGGGATCTGACTTGAACTGGTGGGAGTCTTCTAGCTTGGAGGCAGTTGTGGAATCCATATGCTCCACATAAGTAGTGGAAATAGATCAATTGATGGATGATGATTGATGGTGCTATAATTAAGCAAAAAACATAGTTTATTTTACCAAGTCTACTTGGAGCGCTCATTGTGGCTTTAAGTTCGTCAAGTTGTTTCGCGCTACACAGGGGGGTGTCCACTTCATACGTATTGTTGAACAGAGTATAGTCCACCTGAAATATTAAACTGTGTGAAATTAAGTTACAAAAATAGTAGCACAATTACGCAAACACTAATAAAACGTGGCACAAGGTACAATATCTTACAACAATACGCAGAATTTTGTGAAAATTACATGTTTTCACTATAAATTGCCGACCAGATTGCTTAAGGGGTCTACGTAAACGTTATTGCACGAATAACACGAAATTATAAATTAACGATTTGTTCTTGGCTTTAAACCAATTTTTTTTCAATTTCAACTTCTGTGTGGCAATCGTAAGACGTGTATTAAATTTCAATCAACGTGTATTAATTTCAATTCAAAAATATTTTTACTTTTATTCAAAGAGTGCTTTCAGTTTGGTAACTAGCTTAATGGCGTGTCAAATGTAAATAATCGCTAGAACAACAATCTCGTTTTACAAAATAATTAAATCAATTAAAAATCAGAAAGAGTGCCGAAAATTACTAAAACAACATACTAAAATATGAATTAAATGATTTTAGGCTGCCAGAGTTTTATGTTGTTGTTTTTTTTTTATGAGTATTACTTTTGGTTTAAGTATATTGTACGATGCAAGGGCACATGAGTAGCAGTAAGATTATATCGAGATAATCAGTATTTTGGAGATGAATTCGTATCATTCGTGTATGTTACAAAATTATTAATTCAATGCCTGGGATTCTGACTCTGGAGTAATGATGTGGTGACACCGAGAAAATTTAACTTTGAGGTGACGCAGCCAATAACTGTCTATCTGCTGACGGAAAAAAAAAATTTGCTGAAAAAATTACATGTTTCCAAAATGAATATTTCTGAATGCCAGTTATTAGTCCCCATATATGCAAGTTATTGGAGAGGAACTGAATTTTGTTATGCCAGTTATTGGTGCCGTAAACGACCTCTTTGTTATAAAAAACATAAATTCTCTTTGTTAATAAAAACATAAGTTAAAATAAAACATAAACGTTTTTATTTATTTTTCATTTTACTTCACTATCAAAAATGCATGTTTTATTTGTTAGAATAAAAACAATTTACATTTCTCAGACATAGAAGTTGTTTTTCTTCAATTGTGCGCGCGTAGTATATTTTGGGGCGCGTCACTCTTAAGTAAAATGTTCTCAGTGTTGGCACACCTTTATTCTGGAGTTTGCCAGTTATTTTATAATGGTTTGTTTATGTTTCAGTCGGAAAATTAATTAAATTCATAAAATAGTATATCTTTCAAAGAATAATTCAATTTATAAATCACATAATGCACATGAAATGCACATGAAATTCACATGAAATTATTTTATATGGTGCGTGCTTGAATGTGTTCCTTATGCTATGAAATATGGTAGTTAAATACATTTAAAACCTCATATTCTCCGGTCTCCTTCTTGAACGAGACAATGGGCTCGAACCTGTGACCCCAGAATATCTCCGAGGGCAGAAAGCTGCTCCTCGCTTGAGTTGTCATCCCCGTGGACTCAATAACACCCTCTGAAAATGTTATTGTCGTTAATTTACCGAGAAGTCTTGAGGTACTATTTGACTTTTTGTCGAACTTAGAGTCAGAGTTTATTTACATTCCTGACAGAATTAAAATATATTTTAAGAACGAGATATTTTTTTATTTAAAATGAATTATGTCAATTTAGAGATTTAAGTGCTTTAAAAATATTGAGGTACGTACATAATGTACATAGGTGCTTTATTTAATTTATATCATATCTTCAATATTTAACTGTATAAAAATTTTGAAATGTTGACTCAGAATTGGTGATATTTTATATACGTAATACATTATACGTGTATGTAGGTGCGTTTATCAATTTTCAATTGACAATTTTTAGTGAAAACACAAGAGACCATGCATTTTCTGCAAGCTTATCCAATCCTATAAAATAGTAAAGGTTACAAATGGGTTTTAACTATAAGTTGTTGACCGTAGAATCATCATCATCATCATAATACATATCCGCTCCCTATGTGGAGCATATGGAATCCACAAACTGCCTCCAGGCCAAGCGATCGGACGCCAGCTCCCGTGCATCCTCCCAAGTCAAGACCGTAGATTAAAAAAACGTAAACCCATAACTTACTTAAACTAAAAAAAGATCGCTAATGGTCGCAGCTATTAAGCAGGATTTAAAAGATTTTTTTTTTTTTAGGCTTGTGACCCATTATTTTTAAATTGTTTAATGTGCTACAAAAACTTAAATGATTAAAGTAGCTTCTCATTGTATGTCTGTTACGATATGGCACAATTAGTGAGTGATCATTAGCACCTGTATTTGTAATGTACGATTGTTTGTGATCAAGATTATGGAGGCAATGTAACATTTTAACTATTATGAGACTAGTTTATTCCTTGATAAGTATTCATTTAACCTCCTTTAAATACAATGGAAATATTGGCAACTAGTTTCAATGACAATGACTGCGTAAATTAATTGATGCCATTTTATGTAGATAAAAAACGCTTAACATTGTACAACACTACTATGGATAATTACCCAATTGCTACATATTTTTATGTTCGTTTAGTTTGGAAATGATGGAATATTAACGCAGCTTAATTTTAGCCCTGTAAACGCCCAGATAATTTATATTCGTTTCCAGAGCATCTCTGTCTTTGTTGAGATGTTAATAATGAATTCTTATCTCTTACCCAGCATAACGACTATCTCAAATCGTTCCCTCAGCATATCGGAAGCCGATAGTCCATAGAGCGGGGAGTTCTCGTTGATTTTGTGGACTATGGTGGTCGGCCAGATGAACATCAGCCTATCTTCCTCTCCGTCCGCTCCGACTTTCAACTCCTGCTGGTAGAATGGAAGCAGTTCACCTTCACGTGTGACCTGAAGAAGAAGACATCTTAGAATGTGTCACAGTAAAAAAAAAACCAAGGAAACGAGCAAAAAAGGGCAATAAAAAGCAAAAAGAAAGAGCAAGAAAGGGCAATAAAAAGCAAAAAGAAAGAGCAAGAAAGGGCAATAAAAAGCAAAAAGAAAGAGCAAGAAAGGGCAATAAAAAGCAAAAAGAAAAAGCAAGAAAGAAAGGTTCAAAAAAATAATTACATTTATGAAAATACTTATTTGATTGAATTTTTAAATCGCAAAAATAAAAAACAAATTTTTGCCTGCCATTCTAAGCCAAGAAAACATTACTTCTAATTTCTACGAAAATTGTGTTTTTTGTCTTAAATTACTTCATGATATAGTATTTAATAGAACAAGTAGTTATAAACATGTAGTAGCGCATTTAGCTACCGTGCATGAAGATGCGGGTACGATTCCCGATTCACGTCAACATGAAAGATTTATTAACACGTGATTTTCGTATTAATATTTCATCTGTGATACCTTGGACTGGTTCTGAAGCGTAAGCCTGTTCATACTACCTTTCGTGTAATAAAATGATCAAGATACACTGCACTTTTTTACTCCATAAATTATAATATAAGTTGTATATTGCATTCATCTGGAACACTTCACGTTAAGAAGTTTTATGGTTAAGTAATTAAGCATAACATCAAGCTAAAAGCACTCATGCAAGATAGTAAATAACATGGACATACACGAACATTGGCGGAAATTAGTGGCTTAGTTATTAAAACCAAATAAAAATAAAATAATAAAAGTAACGAAACCAAGTGGGTCTAATATCTACGAAGCAGGCAGGAAACCAATTCAAAATATATTGCTTGCAATTTACAAAATGCTGCGTGTTTGGTTTTCAAGGATTTTTCGATTAGTGATGCACATAACCAATAGATAAAAATAATGGAATAACTCATTATTTCTGGCATTCGGTTACAAATCGCCAATAAAAAATTGCCGTGAATTTTAGCCCTTTAAAGGTACCGAGCAAATATTGCTGTAGGAATACAGTAAATCGTTGAAATATAAAAAACTTCTAGTGGTCTCAAAAATTTACTAGAGTTATAAATTCTGCATAGTAAGAGAATGATACTTATTATATTTTTGTAAGTATCACTTGATAATTATTTGCTGATAGACTTATTACACAAATATTTATTTTAGGATCAAAATTTGAAATAATTAAACATTTTATTTGTCTTCCATTTATGCAATATTTGTTGGTTGAAGAGAGTTTGGATCTAGCAGCGAGTCACGCTTTATTAAACAAAATGTTAGCTTGTTTTGCTACCCTTTCCATACGCTCTGAATACCTTTTTCCGAATGATCTGAGCGCGCACGTGCGCTTCTAGAATATGCGACTTCCTTATGTCGCCAACTCGGGAACAGGAGGCAGAACTCTCCATCCCGCAAACATACCACTGCGTTCCGAGAGAAAAGCAGCGTTGTCGTTCGCTTTTTGGCGCGGGCTAGTTTCGCAAATATTAGACCCACCTATGGACAAAGAAAACAATCTATGTATATCCCAGCTGTCACCTTCGGGAAACGATCGACGCCATCTTGGATCCGGATAAAAGAAAATGTTATGTATTATCTCGCGATTAGCGAGAATAGATACACTCCTACGCTCATTTTAATCCTCACCTTGAAAATGCACTATTCGGATTGGGTTGTCAAGATAAAGTCAATATTACAATTTTTTTCCCAAATGTTTTCAATTCAATCGAATGGTAGACGTTCCACAGGCGCGGGGGTTTTGTTTTTTTAGTGGTCAACATTTTTGTCGTTGGCATCCAAGATGGCATCGCTCGTATGTTTTCCCGCTATTTCTACCTTCTTCCTTATCATCTGCGCGCGCACGTGCGCCTCCACGATGTGCGACTTCCTCATGTCTCCTACACGGAACATGAACACGAACTCTCCGTCCCTCTGGCAGATGACGGCTGAACTAGAGAACAGAAGTGTCTGGGCTCGGTTCTTGGGGCGGGAAAGTTTGGCAAAAACTATTCCTACCTGTAATGGCGACAGACAAACGACAACTTACACACATGGAATATCGTGTAAAAGGATGACGTGATAATCCGCCAATTTGCATTACTTGTGGGTAGTAACTGCAGTAGATAAACGGTGCATTTTCAGCATTAAATGGATGACCATCTAATCCAATTATACCCAAGAAGCACAATATAATATATATTGCCGCTTAGTTTCTAAAGATAAGTACCTATTAAGACACCCACTTAGCAAAAACAACGTTTATTTTACTATTTTATTACAAATTTACTAATACTCTAAAAAACACGTGGTCGGTCAAATCAAATTTTCGAAAAAATTGATATCAAACTTCAATTTACACAACATCGTCATAAATCGTGCCTTTAATCGTTGAATTCATATGCAAACGGTTAAACTTGATATGACTATAAATCGTATGAGTGCCTGCATGAATTTTAATTCACGAAACTGAAATTTTTTCTAGTGATCATGGTGATTTGTTGAGGTTTCCGTATTTGTCCTTAAATCAAAATACTTTCGGCTAAATCTTGAATATATATATATATAAACATAATTTAGTAACGTACCATAAATGCTTGAATGAAAACTCCCACAATACTCTGAAGACACATAATAAAGATGGCCTCGGGACATTCTTGAGTTGTCATTCTTCCTCCATACCTGAAAAGAAATAGTTTTTTTTTTGTTGTGTTTAAACGACACAATAATGCTAGGGTAATTTTACAAAAAAATGTAAACAGGCCTCCTTACAAATGAACAAAACAAGTAGTTTGAAAAATCATAATAATCACTCTGCATCCAATGTTGTTGACTGGATCAATAATAAATTGTTTTATTTAAGGCAAAGAAAAATGCTTACTTCAAAGTGTATGGTAGTATCGTAATCAGACTAGGAAAGCAGAAATGAATAGGAAACATAACACAATATTGGCGACTCACTAAATTGAGTGTTGCGTCTCCACACTGCATAGAAAACTAGATCTAAAAAAGTACACATTATGACGCAAGAAGTCAACTTTTATTATCCAAGTCTCAATGGTTGTACGCTATAAGTCACCACACCAGCCTAAAGCCAAGCCAGGAGAGCAGAAATATACAAACGCATCATAGACTTACCCAATAGTATGTAGTGTATCCACAATGAATAGAAAACTGTACGCGAAAGTGCACGCATTGATGACAAAAGGTATCAGGTATGTGTCCTGGTCTTCATGAGAGTAAGCTATAAGTTAACAGACCAGCGCGAAGTCAAACCAGGAGAGCAGAAATATGCAAAAATATTACAGACTTACACTTACACGAACAATCCACATCGACAACGCAAGGTTTTCCAAACCAGAACATAAACTATTAGGAAACTAAGAAACATTACATAAAACGGTACTAAGGTATTTTGTTTTGTATATCTACACTGAATATAAAACTGGACGTAAAAAGTTCACATTGATGATACAAGCGTCAGGTCTTCATTATTTTCTAGATTTACATGCGTAATCACTATACCTATATAAGCCACCAAACCAGCGAAAAGCCAAGCCAAGAGAGAAAAAATGCACAGCCACGTTGATATATTATGACTTACCCAATTGTGTGTTGCGTCTCCACACTAAATAGAAAACTGGACGTAAAAGAGTCCACATTGATGACGCAAGGAGTCAGCTCTTCATTCTTGTCCAGATCTCCATGCGCGTACGCTATAAGCCACCAGACAAGCGCGAAGCCAAGCCAGGAGAGCAGAAAGCTCATGGCGAAGACCAGCAGCGTCCACCTCCACTGGGCATCCACGAGGGTGGTGAAGAGGTCCTGGAGATAGCGTTTCCGCCTCTTGGAGACGTTCCCCTGCACCACGTTGCAGTCGCCGTGTTTGAACACCACGCGCTTCCTAACGCGGCGTGAGGCGTAACGCGCCTGACGATATCTATAAAAAAAGTTAATTTGTTTGAAATGTATTGTGATCAAATCAATCATGTTTCTTGCTAA
Source organism: Micrasema minimum (assembly GCA_022494985.1). Lineage (NCBI taxonomy): Eukaryota > Metazoa > Arthropoda > Insecta > Trichoptera > Brachycentridae > Micrasema > Micrasema minimum. Next base: position 22,014 of record JAGVSP010000048.1, on the reverse strand, counting down.
CTCTGCCCTGATTACAGAATCTACAGTTGGTGTACAAATGCTGTGCCATGCACCATTGTGTGCGGATAAGGTAAATTATTAGGATTACTGATTATGAGTCAGTAAAATATCAATGCACAAAATACTTGGAGGTATATTTTAGTTATTAAGGTTTATTTTGATTGCCAATTTGTTAACCAATCGCAAATCGAACCAGAGGAAACGACACGAATTATTACCTATTAATTTATTACTGCGATATTAACATGAAGAGTTCAACAAGATGTTTGCATTTACAAGTGATTATAAATAAAGACAATGAATCTTTATTACACTGTGTTGTTCCAGTGTTTGTCTTCGAGAAGTGAACTATTTAATCTCGAACCCTAAAGATAGATCTTTACAGCTTATTAACATGAACATGAACATGCTTCAGTAGAACATTACCAATGCACACGCATTGAGAAAAATAAAATGCGTAATTATTGCGTTTATTGATTATGATTGTATACTGCATTATTATCTGTAATTTATATAACTTGTTTGTTATTTGCATGTTTTTTTCAGTATGTCAGTATTCAGTATGTAGGTATCTTTCATTACATGAAGACAAGATGTTAAGCCTTACGCTTCAGTACCAGTCCAGAGTATCAGAAATGAAATATTAATACTGCTACTACTCTCCCTTATCCGCACCCAATGGGCACTGCATTGGTACACCAAGAGCAATGAATCTTGATCAATTGTTACACCATTGGGAATCGAACTCAAGACCTCATTTATGCGGTAATTACGAGTGGATAACACTTTTTTATTATTTTTTTTTACCATTAAGTCATTCTACGTACCGTAAATTATTATTGACATCATATAACATAGAGTTCAACTAACAATAATATATATTTTAAGGTAATTTATTCATAATTTCCGCAATCCTTTTCAATAGCATTTTTATTGCATTATTTGAAATAACGCATATGTTTTTTCTCAGTGTGTAAATAATAGCCACACTTTTTACGTGTGTACACGAGAGCCAGAATGAAGTAAATACAATTTTGTCAAATTTATTTTTAGCTGCTAAATTTTAATTGAAATGCGATTGTGTTGTTCAGCTCCATAAATTATTGCGAATTGTGTTGTATATTTGCACTGACTATTGTGGTTTCCAGTAAAATTATATTTTTATGCACGTTTTCAGTAATTTTGTTTTCCCAAATCTTATTCCAAAAACTTTGGTTTTTGTCCGCCTCGTGGTGAAGTGGTTAGAGCGTTTAGCTACCATGTATGAGGTCGCGGGTTCGATTACCGAGGGGGTCAACATGAAATATTTATTTGAAATGTGATTTTTCCATTAGATTTCATACCTTGGACTAGCACTGAAGCGTAAGACTGATCATTTTACATTCATGTAATAGAATTATCAAAATACACTGCACTGTAGTAACTAGTAGATATGCAGTGCCCTATGCACCATTGGGTGCGGATAAGGGATAATAAATTAATCAATTTCGGAAAAATTAGATTTTTTATTATATTTATTAATTTCATATTAATATAAATATATTGATGTAATGTTTCGTATGTGGCACCTTAGACTGGCAATGAAGGGTAAACCCCACTTTATACGGGACATAAAACTGCACAGTTTCTTGTGCAGTTTGCAAAGTGTCCCGTATAAAACAAAAACTGTAGGTATGGCCGACCGACGCGACCTGACAGTCAATGTTTTTTTTTTATGTAAACGTTTAAGTAGATATTGGTATATTGTATGTTTTTAAAAACGTAAAAAAACAAATAACATATTTACTACTTGCTATATATATTTATACAATTTCTTGTGCGCAAATATACGATAATAACTTACGATCGCGTTTAAAAAATACACATATTTAGCGTGTCTTTTGACAGACTGTACAGTTTTCTGTCCCGAAAGTACGCATAACATTTATCATCTTATTTTGATTTAACAAATGATCAAGATTCTAATGTACTCACATAATATGCAATTCTCTATATACCACTGATAAGGAAAGGTAGAAGTACCTAGTCGTATATTCTTTTCTAATTTTGGAGCTACTTCGCTACGCCTTTAAGTTCCAGAAGATCGTGTAAAGACTGTAAAGGAACATTGTCTTCATCTTTAGTGGCTAAAACGTCCGTCTTAACTGGCTCTTCCAACAGTTGATAATAATATATCTCTTAGTTTGAAATCTCAGAGTTAGACACGATTCATTTCTAAACACTGGGTAATGTATGTGCCAGGGGACTTAGTCAGATCCAATAATAGTATAGATAATGCAGGACTAGACGCTAGACGCAATAAATCCACGGGATGAAGCTAATTAATAGGGACATTACTTTGTTTTTTCAAAAGAATTAATAGCGCCTTTCGCTGGGATTAATTAGTGTGCCGAACTTATTACAGTTATAGCAAATAAATAATTTTATAAATTGAGTAGGTAGGTACACTTGAAAAGTCAAGGAAAAAATATCAGACTATGCAAACACGCATCTAGTCGATATCTAAAATGTGTTAAAAAAACATAGCTATAATGTTAAATTCCAGGGAGAAAATGGAGGAATACGTTTGTATGGGAAGCGGCCGCGAGTCATGTGGTGGAGTATGCTCTTAAATCAGGTTTTTTTTTTAAAACTTGAAATTCCTCATTATAATGCTAATCCGTAAGGGCTTCTAAGTGTGTAGGTTGGCTTAAAAAAAGTCTTGAAATAATTCCATCATTTTCCCGTATCCGATACTATTTGTGTAATTTATTTATTTTTGTTTACTTTCTACATAATATATGTTTTCCTTTCTTCTGTTTTGCGCGTATTTATCGAGTATCTAGATTTTTTTATTTATGAATCTTAGAGGCTTGCGCCGACCACCTTGTTTGGTTTGGAATAAAAATATATTACTATTATTACCATTATCATTCTTTTTGTTTGATCATTAAGCGTAGCGGATTTTACAAAAAAATTGCTGTCGTAAGGGTTAATTTAATAAAAATTTAGGTAAAAAATGCATATTAGAATAGAAAAAAATAATACAGAACGAAAATGTTTTACACATTTGATTTTTAAAAGACCACATAAATAATATGATTCAGTTGTGGTGGGACTCATTAATAGAACAAATAAATAAAAAATTGTATGCGACTTTTTCGATAGTCATTTTTATTTGAAAAAATCTTGTATTGTCCTATACTTTTGCATTAGACCAAAAACGCGGCGAATACAAAGGTTATATATTTTTAGGATTTGAAGTGCTCTTTTTGGCACTTTTAGTTATTCAGACGAAAAAAAAAATTAAAACCAGAACTGAAGGCTTCCTTTTTTTTTTTCAAAGGTCCGTGCACTTTTTCGAAAATTGGTCCACTTATTTTCATAAGAAATACTTTGAAGTATATATATGCATTATTTTTTTTTGTAATATATTACAAATTCCTAATGAGCAACCTTAATGAAAATAAAAATAAACGAAACTGAATACATTGCAATTTTAAGTTACGTAAACATCAACCCAATATTTAATAACGTGTTGCGTTTTCCAAGAAAAACAAAACAGAGAATAATCAAGATGTAAACGAACGAAACCACGAGAAATTAAACATAGAAAGTGTCAGACACGAGTATTGGTTTTTCGACATTTTCCTTAACGAATTCTGCGCCATTATTTATCAGTTCGTCAGATACCGCCAGCTGCCAACATCTGGAACTTGTACCTATTATAAAAGTTAGAAATTACACGGAATTGGGTTTATGTCAACAATAATGTAGTTCATCAAAGTTTGACGTTTGTAGGTTGAAAATTTAAAGGTATAAGAAATACAACGTAACCTTATTACTAATAACATTGGCTCAGGTCTACGATTATGAATAAGTGTCTCACATGTGTATCTCACATGGTTGATAAAAACATATCAGAATTTCATATAAGAAACGTAAGAATGGTTGAACAATCGTCAATTATCTTTGTATCTGGAAGCCGAATAAAACCTAGCCTCTATCTCTATCCTCAGCTTAGCGTTTAGCTTAGTCAATACTAAGGGGAATTCACCATGTGCCAGACAATAGTACATGACCCAGTCAATAAATCCTGAATATCATTTTGAAAACACCAACATTTCTTATTAGAATTTTTATGTTTTTTACAAATAAAAACAACGCTCATCAAATATAATAGTCGAATAATTATTTATGTTAGTGAAAACAAAATATCTTTGGTAAAAGAGGGAAAGTGAGTTGATCAAAATGACTATCAAGAATATCCATCGGTACAGAATAGTCTACACAGTACGTCATTTTATAATATATGTTTTTAGTTCTATGATAAAGTAAGTACGGAGGCTATTTTAAAACATTAAATGTGTCACAGCGCGCGGCGTTGCAGGTCTAGAAAATAGATGCCCTTATAAAATGTCTTCGACCCCACTTATCCTTATATGCACTAAACTAGTAATACGTAGGAGGGATAAACTCACCCCTTGGTTTTTTAAAAGGGGCCTATTAATTCGCTTGCAGTAAAATCGAATCGAGCTTTTGCGGAGACTTTCCGGTTCTGGGGTATCAAACTAGGGATGGATATCAATACTTATTCAACAGTATAAAGTATCCGATACGTCAAGGAGTTCGCTTGAACTCGGTAAAGAATAGTTAAAAATTATATTTATGAAATTAAATTAAGAAATGTCTTGGGGCTACTAGTGCAAATTATCAAAATCTGAATACGGAGACATTTTTCAAATTTACAACTTAGGTTTAAAACAATTTAAGGTAATTTAATAAATGACAGAAGATAACCCGAGGAAAACTTGGAGCAATAGAGGATGATCTTGATGAGTCTACAGGCTCTAGTGAAAATTCAATGTTTTGTTTTAATACATTATTTGATGAGAATGCTATGTGTAGTTGATTATAATGTAAATTAATTGTTTGTAGACGGCTTGAATTCCTTCTTCAAATCTACATCGAAATTTTACGAAGACTCGGCAAATTCAACCAAAAAATATTAGGGTTAAAAATCAGGGTTTCATACATTTACGAATATTGACAACCGAATATTACTAAATTGCGCCTTCAGATTGTCTCAAACAAACCACTCATCAAAACTAACCATCTTATTCGGCACGTATACACACATATTTCCTTTTTTTTGTGCATTTATAAAGTTATCTGTGAATGCGAAGCTGTCTACCAGGCGAGCATAAAACAAAGGGTTAAACTCATACTTGTTAAATTCTTCCCTCCAGGCCGCCTCGCCCGAGGAGGTCGCCTTAGCCAGCAGAATGGACACTTGGCTGAGGCACCTCTTGAAACCACTCATCTTCTCACTCATGCTGATCTCCTGGTACTAGACCGGTCTTACACGGGGAACTAGTTAATTAAATAATCACATTTTCGAAAGAAAATTGAACTTTGAAAACGGTAGTACACTTTCACGCATAGCATAAAATTATTCTAACATGTATTAAAATTATTGTAACATTGTTTTTAATACCAACACGCATAATTTTTGTGTTACACTTTTTGTAATTTTTATAAAAATATTCTACGTTCTAGGCATGTAAAATAATAAAGGGCGTTTTGAACACTCATTAATTTTTGAATCGGCTTTCTTGAGGGAATTCAGAGAGAGAAGCTTTTTTTTTTTTAATCCTTACATATTAAATTATAACGTGAATTGAACAAATGAAGGAATCAGTCACTTTTTCCTTTTTTACATAAGAAAAATTATAACAGTTTACTTTAAAATCCACACAAATAATAACTTCTTGTAATAAACGAAATTAAGTAGACTAGATTTTCCGATCTAATCTTCAAACTGAAAAGTTCGCGATCAAAAAGCAAACTGCGTTGGAATTGAAGGGAAGTATCTGAGGTTATTTTCAATGTCACAGATTTGGCGTTGTTTGCTTCAGATAATGTTCACGTGGGGCATTTTTTCAATTAATAATTATTCACAGGATGTCCTGTAAACTGTAAGAAACCTTAAAACAGGTTCACCTAGTATAACTTAACATATCATTACCCTATCTCAGTAACGCTTTGTTTTAAATGGGTCAAATTATGTGTCACATGAAAAGTAACCATACATTTTTCTTCGAGTTTATCAACCTTTTGAATTGTAACAAAAAAATGTAAAAAAAAAAGGTGTATGCGTTTTTATGTGTTTTTACCGTAAATTGTGGACCAATGTGTATTACCCATGAATGCTTAAGAGTCATGAGGTTTTCAAAGTACCTATGACTATTTATTATATATAAAAAAACTGCATCAGTGCTAAAAAACTATTTTATGAAATAAGTATTCTATGGAGGAGATAATGTAGATATTCAATTTTAAAAAAGGCTTTCTGTGTTATTTCTTTAGAATTGGTATCAACAGAAAATAGCGTACTCTTTTTGAGAAAGCAGTTTTGCAGAAACATTAAATATAAAAATAAGAGTACCTCCTTACCAAAAAATAAATTTTATTCTCGTAGGTACCTATCTTTATTTGCACATATTGATGTGTAGGTAAGAAGACCTTAATAAATCCACGGAAACCCATGTAAAAACAGGTCTTTTCTGAATATAATGATAAGTGGTCTAGTCTACCACAATTTTTTTTCTATAATTTCTTGGGACACTCTGTGCATACCTAAACTTATAAATTATAATAATAAGATTTGATCTTCAAAAATAGCAAATCTGTGCCAAAGTGTCGGCTGTAAGGTCTGTCATAATAATCAATTCACGATATTAATGTGGTAACTGTTGGCAACAAGATGGCGGCATCTAGACACCTCAGTTTTATTTGTGTGTAAATATGAATCTACGTTTACCATTTGTGCGAAGATGATAACTTACGTGCTACGTTTACTGACAGCTATAATGTTGTCTCATCCATAAGTGCTGTGCGTAAGAACTGTCTCAGCTAACATCAGCTTGCTCTAATGAGTTGGTTAGTGCCACTGCTTTAGAAGTTTAGAATAATACTACACGTAAAAAGATGTCACTGATCTATTATTATGTAAATGACGATATTCATTTTGGCGTGTTTAAGAAATTTTAATATTATTTTAGAGCTAAAAAAGCTCTGGTGTTTAAAATAACCTCTATAATATATTCCATGTGTTATGTGTATTAACGCCGGTTTTTACTGGTGTTATAATAATAATAAGACTATTTACAGCTATTTTTTGAAGAATAAAGCATTGCTGTTATTTTTTGGCTGTACCTAATTACACAAAAGAGTCGTTAAATTTTGTGTTTCAAACTTGTTTTCGCAGATCTATTTTCGCTTTCAAAATGATTATCTGGTAAAGTCTACAGAGTTCACAAGACAATGAATACAATGCCCTCAAGATGGTTTAATTGTTTTTTTAATAATTTATTCCAGAACCTTGTATTTTATTTAATTAATTATTCAACGAATAATAAACGGAATGCACCGACCCGACCGACGGTTTTGTGACAGCGAAAAATAAAAAAATGAAATTAGATGAATTAGTAGAAAAATTATTCATTTATTTATTCAAAAATTAACAGTACATGTACCATTTTCGTCATCTTCACATTTTCGTTATCTTTCTACGCAAATGTTCAAAAATATTCAGCAATTAATACAAATTAATACATATAATACAAAAAACTATACATTTTCGAAGAAAAATCAATGAGCCTTTTATAAATATAACTTTTATTTTTTTTAAATTTATTTTGTATTTCATAAACAACATTACAAAAACTTATAATATTATAATTAAAGGTATAATATTAAACTTAACGCTATAGCTCACCAATTAAAAAGACAAGCTCGTGTGCTTGGCGAGGGACATAGGGTGGTAGAAATTATCTAAACGAGGCGTAAAGCTATTATAGTGATGAACTTCGAATTTACCCATGACCATTTTTCAGTCTGAGAAAGGGTTAATAAAATTTCATGTGTGTTTACGGAAAACCTTTTATATTTCTGACAGTGTCAATAATATTCCGCAAGCTAGAAATACACTGGGGTGACGAGAAACGGCACGAGTAATTTTTAGCCAGTAAAAGCTACTACGTGGTGGCTATATAGTCACTACCTGCACACTTGCAGACCCCTTTTGCCAACTCTCCCCTAGTCGACACGACGGCGAGTCACGCCATAAACTAAAAGCTTAAAAATATGCAGCCTGTTCTCCGTTACTATATTTCTTAATATATCGTTTTACAATCCCTAAAGTATAGAAGTGAAGCAATGAGTAAAAGTTATAAAAACAAGAATAAATAATGTACCTCTAGAATGCAACAGACATCTTGGACAAATGCGACGCTCTACATCGTGAAACAAGTGATAATATTTTTTAGAACTATTTAGTTTAGTTTCTTCGTTTGCAAAAATTATCACATATACTTAAATTGATGGCGCCGGATGATTTAAGCTCGCTGCACACAGTAAACACCTCTTAGTGGCCCGGTTTTTGAGGACTTGGTTTAGGAGTAGGAAATTAAGCGATGGATGTTCTAGTCCTCACTCTATTAAAAAAACTAAGGTCTCAAAATCTTAGACTTAGACCGAGACAAGAGAGTGAGCACTAAATTTAAGGGGCCCATCACAATATACCTTTATCTATACAGGTTACAGTGACATGACGTCAAAAGCTTAGCCCTGACCACAGCCGAAGGATAGAACAGCTTTAAATGCTATAAAAATGAGGACTCACTCCTGGTGGGATCTAAAATGTGTAAAAAAAATCTTCGTTATAATACTAAATTCCAGGGAAGGCCGTGACCGGCCCGCCCGCATTTCTTCTAGCTTCCGATCATAAAGCATGTCATTCTCCAAGCTTTTCTAAAACAAACTGTAGTTTCCAATGAATGAATCATAATTTAAGTAGAATAGTCCTTTATAGGCCCTCCCTTCACTCTACATGCAATGCAGCTAAATCGCCAGCAGCGGGTTTTAATTTCCCCTTGTCTAGCACTAAATTGGTTGCATAGGTAATGCGGGGTTTTCCGAACACGGAGTCAATGAACTAGAGGCGCCACAGTACAGTGAAACATTACATAGATTCATTTGGTGAATACACATCGTCAAAACCACTAAAACGTACTAAATCAGAGAGCCGGAATAAACGTTAGTAATATATTTTTTTAAACTCCTGTTTTTAAAATAGAAAAGCACACAAAACACACGAAAAATTGTATGCACAGTTCCTATAAATGTATAATTTTGTTAATTCAATGTCCGCCTCGTGGCATAGTGGTGGCGCGATTGACTACTGTGCATGAGGTCGCGTAGGGGGTCAACATGAAATATTTATTTACATGTGGTTTTCATATTAATGTTTTATGTGTGACACCATCATCTTACGTTCGTGTAATAAAAAATTATTAAGATACACTGCCCTTGGTGTCCCAATGCCCTTAGGCACCATTAAGTGCGGATAAGGGAAAGTAGTATATAGTTGTTTTTATTAGCACTCACTTTGAAGTTTTTCATAGTTACGAAATAAAATGGTCTTTTATTTAACTACTGTAATTTTTTTTCAGAAAGTATGTTTTTTTTTAAATTGTACAAAAGGGATTGTATTATTGACGAATTTATTAACAGGAAGTTTCTTAGAATTATTTTTAGTAGTTAGATAAATTAATGGTAGTGTAATGATTCGTCATCAGATTAAGAAAAATAAATACATCATAATAATTCATCTAAATGTGGCAGCAATCCCTTTTCAACGGGACTACGAATATTTTGACGGTGAAAATTTTAGAGCTTTTAAAATAACATGAACGATAGTATTTCTTAAAACATATTTACCTCCGTTTTCAAAACATATTTTTTCAAACTCTTGTGGAAAACCTTAAATTTATACTTAATTACATGTAATATTTTATGGTACTAATAAATTCTTACTTACCGATATTTTAGCATATTTATGGATTACTTTTTATATTATAGCTAATAAATATTCACTAAACATTATTTTGTATATTTTACGTTAAGCAAAACTACCACACTGTTAATAAATTAACAAGTTTCTAATATAAGTAGTAAGAGGCAAATGTTAATCTTATCAACCATTTTAGGAAGTGGATGTTTACTAGAAAATTTTACAAGGAAAAACCACGTGGGTTTTGTTATATTTACAAGGTATGACGGGATACGCATACCTATTCAAAATAACATAACATTTCAATATTGGCTCTGTGACTAGTACAGTATTTACGAAAAATAAATGAAAAGTGTTTGTTTCAAATTAGTTACAATCGATAAATAGTTGTAAGTGGTGACAAGAAACACTGCTCTTGATTCCCAGTACGTTGCACTATGGCTCCGATTAGATATACAAATAAATAATACTGTAATTTGCTTTTATGACATCACTGAACACTAGGTTCTTAACATCAATTCCACCTTCCTTTGTTAAAACTATAAAAAACGGACTATTTTGCAATGGAAGGCCTCGTCTCCCAGAGGTTATTATAATGTTTTACGTGGTCAGTTTATTAAAATTATTTATGGAACGACGGCGACAATTTGATTTAAAACATTATTATAAAATGTTAACATAATATGTCTCTGTAAAATAAGCGAATTTTCCATATTAGTTTTTTACAATTATTGGTTTTATATTTGTTTATAAGAAAGACATGTTAATTTCTAGAATTTAGTTAGGGTACCGATGCTGAAATTTGAAATTTAGAAGAAATTCTGTCTTCCTATTATATTAACACATCCCTTAAATATATTTTAAAAATAAACTGATCTAGATCCGCATCCATCAGACCAGATTTTATTTATGTGCCTCGTCTTTATTTTCTCAATCTGATCCGTCTATTCTGATTGACTAAAGCGGTCGGAAATAACCCATTGTACGGAGAAATCGAAGGCAAAGGTTCACATCTCGAAATGCCAGCTTATTTCTGAGTGTCTATTTCTGGTCTAGTTGGGACGAAAGAGTGTCGCTGGCATCATTATATTTATGTCTCGATCTAATAACGACACTGTGTTGGCACCCGAAGCTGGCTAGGTAAGTGACAAAGTTACGTTGCACAATTAACGCGCTATGCTTTATTGTCGCCCATATTGACTCGCACATAAGCAGGGGTGTACCCTCCATACGATCACAAAGGCAGTGCCTATCCTACCTTAATAGCATAGAATTAAGTCAAATAATTTACTTGTAATTTCCATAATATTAACTAAGATAATTATAAAAATAATCCAACAAATGTAAATTATTACAAAAGTAATCGCGATGCTCTTGATTAAAAAAAAATTATCGCGTGCTGTTCAGCGAACAAAAAAGCGTGCAAGAGTTAGCTAAGCTCAATGCCTTTTTTCAAGTTCTGCATATAAGATGCTGCATGAATTCAGGATCTTTGTATTTGTTTTATAAGTTTTATTCAATGACAATTCAAATGTAAGTATATTTTCTTTTCATACCCAAATAATAACGCAAAAGTTTACCCATAGCTAATGTACAAAAATGTTTTGATAACGAATTTCAACTCTTTCAAGAACTGTTTTAATTTAGATTCCTTTTATTTAAAATCAAGGATTCACGAACAACTGATTTTTTTCTCAGTTTTACTTTTATTTTTTCTCTTGCGTAATACACATATTTTTACTAATGCCCGCTGTATACGAGACAGTTTCTTGTTCAGAAAACTGTGCAGTCTGTCAAACTTCTGTCAGAAGACACGCTAAATATGTGTATTTTTGAAACGCGATTGTAAGTTATTATCGTATGTTTGCTCTCAGGAAATTGTATATTTAGCTAATAATGTAAATATGTTATTGGTTTTTTACGTATTTAAAAGCATACAATAAACCAAAGTCTACTTAAACGTTTACATAAAAAACATTGACTGTCATGTCAGCTTAAATCTGACATAAGCACGCAGTTTTTTAAACAGTTTTCGTTGTATACGGGACCGTTTTCAGACTGCATAGAAAACTGCGCAGAAAACTGTCCCGTATATAGCGGGCTTAACCGTACTTTTGGTCCCGATTATTATTTTGTAATTGATAGCTACACTGTTAGGACAATTTTTGTGTGTGTTTACCACAAACACTTATCTTTTCCATCTCACATTCACATTATTTACAAATTTCCTATCACGAAAATTTCATGTATGTAAACGCTTATTGTGAGCTTAAAATGCACTAGGAACTAATTCACTAATTCACAACATAGACATCGATAGTTTATAGGCGGAATTAATTTTTAGCTAATGAATTTACCTATTTAATTCGTCGTATTATCTAAGTTCCTACCACCAGGAAATCATAATCTGTACTTTCTGTCTAGGCCTAGTTCCTGTCATGCACAAATGTGTAGTCTAAATGTTCAATTTTTCAAAATTAATTTTCATTTTTAAGATCCCACTACCAGGAAATCATAATGATCTCGGTTAATCCAATCTCGTACTTTCTGTCTAGGCCTAGCTTCTGTCATGCACACACGGTCCAGATGGTAGTCCTAATTTAGACTGCAGTTTCCCTCCAGCGCTATAATCTCCTGGTTCATCTTCGTAATGGATGTGTTCCTGTAACTTGAGATCGTTGGAACCGTTTCTACGGCTGCTGTCAGTCTTAATAGAGCATGGCACGATGAACTGGTGCTTCGTAGTAAATATAAAAATATTGCAGTACCGAAATATTTTTTTTTCATAGTTGTCCAATACAACTCGCTATCACTACACTACGGAACTGACAAACTCTAGGTATTTAAAACATACAAAAATAACCTTATTAATACCAATTTGAGAACGGGTGGTGGCCTAGTGGTAGAGTTGCAGTTTTTAAGTCTAAAGAGCCCCGGTGCGAATTCCCACAACGCCACGACATAACTCCTATTTTCAAGCACAAGCCGGTTAGACTTCATTGAAAACATTATTTACAAATTGAATAAGATTGCATAGATTTCTTTTTATCTTAAAATAAAAAAAACAGTTTACTTACGTTTTCCATTCTGTAAAATTATCACTAGAGAGTGTGTACCTAGGCAATAATAAAAAAATAGAATTTTCTTAAATGAATTTCATAGGTTTAAAAATTCTACCTGCATTAACTTGTCATTTAAAATTTCGCATGGCGCGGCGAGGGGTATGGAAACTGCGTGATTCAAAATGTTTTTTTTTTTCAAAACGTCTTGACATAAGTCACATGACTCCACATACTGCCAAGTGGACCAGACTTGCTTCACTTTTCCTTTTCTCTTAACAGACTATTTCTATCTTCCGTCTTCTTCCGCCTTAGGGCCAGTTTATGTCTTCCAGTTATCAGTAGGTAAACTAAGTATTTCGAATCACCTTAACTTTTTAAACTGCCTAATAATGAACCATCTAACAATCCAAATAGTAAACAATATTTTGAGTGTGTCTAAATACTAGTAAATTCGCTTCGCTGCTCATTTGTTCAATGGACCATCAGGCAAATTTTGCATTATACGTACAGATATAAACAGTTAATTTATAATTTATTATAAATAAAAATAATAATTGTATAAAAAATGAATTACTTTAAAAAACGTAGAAAACATTATTGTATTTATTATTATTCGTGCCGCCACGCTAGGGGCTTAATGCCAGCAAAAAAATAGTGATTTTTAAATAGTCCAGATGGATTAATCCTAGTACTCCAAATGAATTCACTGTTTTTAACCAACAATAAAAACGTTTTTATTTCATTATTCAAAATGTGTATAGGTACATATACATATATAATTTATATTTATTACTATTCATAACCCGTTATTAGTCATGCAAGCCATTGTTCTATCTTATATTTCATAATGACTGTTGGTTTTGTAAATAAATAAATACAAATAATGTACCTACCTACTTATGGTTAAGAAAGGAAATATAAATATAAGAAAGTAAATATAGCAAAGCAAGCAAGGTGATATTGGCACCTCCACACCCGAACACTGACTGTGAAACATTTTAATTTTGGACTTGACGAGTGATTTGTCTTTTCAACACAATAGCACTACATTTTTAGTAAAAAAAAATCACACAAGAATATTAAATTTACGAAACTATTTTTCTTAATTTAGGAAACATTTTTTTCGGAGGTAAAAAACTATGTCTGGTAAATGATGCTTCACCGGTCACGCACAGCGGGTCTATTTTCAGACGTAATTATGATGACGTGTCAACAAAACTTCGTTTATTTTCCATCGAATTCACAATAATTCAATTAAATTTAGTTAATACTGTAATCTATGCAAGTAAAAAGATTATAAATAACATAAGCTCAAGTTTTATAACAAATGTCAAACGTGAATACTTTAATGGAATGCAAGTGCATTTTTAATGTCACTTCGTGACCTCAAATGCATTCCTTGGATTTCAATAATTGCATTAAAAACAGGAAAAATCCACTGCACAGCTAGATCTAGGTGTTTAATAAACAATTTGAACAATTTTATGAGTTTTGCGGAAGGACGTAAAAATACCGGGAAAATTCAATTTGATAGATAAATAAACCGTGAGAATACAAAGGTATCAATGTAAAAATCCACTGCACACATTGATTTTGTATCAATTTTAGGAAACATTTTTTAAAAAACTTCATATTTTTTCACACCTAACATGCAAAGCGTACCGCGTTGATCATTTTTTTAAATAAACCCATTTGAAAAATCTTCTAAGAACCTCGTCATTTGTGATGTGGTATCTCCACGTGATTCCATTATTCAACATTCTTCTGTAGTGCCACATCTCAAATATTGATATATCTTTGTTATATTTTACTCTGTAGGACCAATCACCAGTTAATAGTCTTAATCGACTTTTTAGTATTAGATATCCGGATATTTTTTGTCTGTGTACCCGATTTTTTTTCGCAAAATTGTTATCAAATATCATGTATTTAGTCCAATTTATACTATCCATAAAAAAACAAAATAAAAAACGCGTTTTAATAAGAATTTGAGCAATTTTACTTAATCTGCCATACTTATGAAAACTTTTGTGAGAAGAAATTTTTTTTTTTTTTTCAAGCTTAGATTTTAAAAGTCATATTACACAATCGTCTCCAAATACGACGTAGATTCACCAGTTTTCGGGTTGTACTACGAGTTTTTTTATACCGTGTACATAATATAACATTTTACCAACCACAAAAATGACAATCAATTATTATTATTTTTTTAATGAAGACTCATTCATAATACCAATATTACTACTACTACTATCATTATTTATATTACTTTTCCTTATCCGCACCGAATGGTGCATAGGGCGCTGCATTGGTACACCAAGGGCAGTGCATCTTGATCATGTGTTACAAATATTCCATATTGATCTCTTCGGGAATCGAACCCGCTACCTCATTTTTAATAACTCACTCATTTTATTTATTTTTTAAACACGTCTAACCTATGTATGACCTATATAAATTTTGAAATAGATCTTACGAAAATTTACTACAGTAGCTAGAAATGTATAACGCGTAATTTTTTTAATTTTTTTTTGTCACTAACAGGTTATGCCTTTGTGGGATTTTTGTTTATTTCTAAAAGTCAGATTTGAATTAAGTATCATAATTATGTTCATTTTTTCTTCAAACGCTTTTCTTGCTATTAATTTCTTTTCAGTAATAAGTAAAAATAAATAAAATTAATAAATTAGGACATTCGAAATTCAACGTTTTTGTTTTGTTTGGAAAACATAATTTTCAAATGCAACATGCGTTCTTTAGTATAATAAGCATAATGTATCGTAGGTAAAACACATAATAAACAAGTCATGCATGTTAAGTAATATTTGGGCTAAGGTCTTATCTCTCATTCTAATATTAACATCATGTTAATGATACGTTTCTGCACAAACAATGTACAGAATACTGATTTTTTATTAAAGATGAGAAAAATAACCTGTTCATTGAGTAATAAAAAGCTGTTAAAAAAAAATTACGTACGTAAATTGGTGTGTGAGAAAGAAAGAAAACAATTTTCGGGGAAATTCGTATACTTTTGGACCGAGTGACTGATAGCTTTTTGTCATAAATATTTGGTTACTTTGATAACGGATTTAAACGTGTAAAAAAAGCTAAATTTAGTAATACCGAGTGAAATATGCATATTATCGAAGTCATTATGTGCAGTGAAAATCATTATTTTGGATTTATTTCTATGCACCCATATATTGTATTAATTGCCAACAAAATCAGAAAATTTCGCACACCCGGTACATCTTAAAACAGATTTCGCATACAGGATGCAGAATAAAAAACTACATATTGTTCATCTTCAATGGTTAAGACGCTGTCTTCATTCCAGGGAGGTTCCGAGCTTAATTTTAGTGGGAAGATCTGTTGTTAAATTACTATTTAAGCGCTTTGGGCTACCAAGCATGAGGTCATGAGTTCGATTCCCAATTATTTAAATGTGATTTTCACATTAATATTTCAGTACATGAAGGTAAGATGGTTACGCAATGGTGCCAGCCAATGTATAATAAACTTTTTAAAAAATCTTACAATCTTATGATATTTTCATATATTTAAATTTGTACATATAATTTTCAATAAAGCCTAAGCGACTTCTGCTTAAAAATAGGAATCAAGTCGTGATGAAGTGAGGATTCGAACCGAGGATCTCGAACTGGAAATTCGAACTCAAAGACCGTGACGCTGCCAATAGGCCACTCCTTGTTTAAAATGCTAACATGAAAAAGGACATCGAAAAATCACATTTTAAATAAATATTTTTTCATTTTGATTTTAACGAGAATCGAGCTTACGACCTAATGCATAGTAGCATAATGCGATAACAACTACTCCACGAGGCGGACTTTTTTAATAGGTGATGTTTTATAAATATAATGATGGTAAACTGTGTTGCAAATCTATATCGCCCAACGTTAGACATTTGACTAGCGAATTTTGAAGTAGGCGTAAAAACTTCGTGTCATATATCTTGAAATCGGTGTCGGTTCTAATAGCGGATCTAAGAATCTAGTTCACAGGAAAGGATACTTGCAGTTTGCAGTATGGCGGTGCCGGTGGCCAGATTTAAAATGGCCGCCGCCATTTTCCATAATTGCATCGCGGGCAATAACACTGCGCCAAGAAAATTATGTCAGAGGAAGTGGCAGGCATTGACCCAACGTGGGGGGCGGGTAGGTACTGGCTTAGGGATACAAATAATATCCCTGAAATATCGATATTTCAAACATCAGCGTCGATATTGAAAACGCATTGCGTGAAAAATTGCCGGGAGGAAAATCGATTATTAATGGGTAGTTACAAAAAGTCGCAAAAAGAGCAGGAAACATGTTGGTATATTTGTGATAAAAATAAAATAATGTAATAAAAACTAGCTCTCTAATTCCCTAGAATTTGATGTGCTCTGTAATATTATTAATTGGTTTCATTTTGTTATCCCAAAAAATAAAGCAGTGCCAAAAATGAGAACTACCCGTTATTTTTATTTTTGTCTAGAATCCATCTTTTTCAATTGTCGGTCTGCGTATTTCTCTAGAAAAATGTTTGAAGTACATACGTGATAATTTTTTCGATTTTGTTAATATATCCAGAATATCATTTCGTCTGTGTTAGTTCAATACCGCGTATGAGCCAATGGGTACGTTCAAAATACGTATTTTTGGCGGTTTTCGTTGAATATCATTAGCCGCATGGATTAGTACATAATTTTGAAATTAATCAAAAAGTGTCATGCAATCGGTTAAAGTCAACGACTACTCACCCCTTATCCGCACCCAATAGTGCATACGGCACTGCATTGGTACACCAAGTGCAGTGAATCTTGATAATTTGTTACATAAAGGCAAGATGATCAGTCTTACGCTTCAACGACAGTCCAAGGTATCACATAAATGAAATATTTTTATGTGAAAATTACATTCAAATAAATATTTCATATTGACCCCCATCGGGAATCGAACTCGCGACCCCATGGTTGTCAGCCAAACGCGCTACCGCCATGCCGCTAGGCGGACAAGCTTTTCTTATTGTTAAATAAATGTTGTACATTAAATTGCGTAAATAACAAGTTATTATTAACAAGAGTTTGGTTCTGATTATGACATTCCAAATGTTGGCTCCATAATAATGGCTGTCAAAGTCAGGCTGAGTATTGTAAGTAAAGTTATTAGGATAACATTAGTCTTAAGTCTCTATAGATTTAGTTTTGTCTTATTCTTACCATTGTACCTTGTAATTTACGTAATTCTTTGGATAATTTACATTTGGCAGAGTATCATATACAGAGTGTATCGCTAACTATTGAAATAGGTGATAGTGGAGATGATTGATAAGTGAAAGCAGAAAAAATAAAACAACTTAACATCACATCCATACATAGATGTATAGAATATATACAAAATCTACAACTTAACTGGTGAAGATATTCGCAATTGAGAAAGTGTAATACGCCAAGTGGCCGTTAGCTCACCCAATGACAGGACATAAGCCCTGTAAACCCCTGAATATCCACATTCCCGAGCTTTGATAAAGCTTCTTCATCTCTATTGAGATATCGTCAACAAAAACAGTATTTCAAAATTTCGCATGATCCACGTTACCTCTCCCAACACTTTTCAGTATAATTTATTCAATTTAACTACAGACAGGAATATTTTTTAAGTGGTGCAACATCATGTCGTCTTATGCATCAAATCCTGAAGATGACATCGAAAAGATGATGGTCACCAGAAACAATTCATTGTTGAAGGAGTTTTTTCGTTTCTGAAGTTTCTGAAGTTTTCGAACAGATTTTGGCACAACTCGGCGGGTACAGCGAGGATTTCCTACAGAACAAAATGTGAGACCAAAGTTTGAAAACTTCAGGTAGCCCCATAGTAAAAAATCTCAATGTTTAAAAAAGCAAAACTCTATATAAGTCTATAAAAAAATCACATTTTATGTTGAATCCCAAGGTTTTCTGTACAGGTATATCTACTAAAATATTATCTATATGTACCTGGGTACTACATAAATGTATATTGTATAGAATAAGTAATTAGAATATGGTGCACTGTAAGCGTTTGACCCAAAGTGACCCAATTTACAGTAGCACGCTCATTGATAAATCGTCGGAACTTTTTTCTTTAAATCAAATGAATAAAACACCTCATTGCAGAAGGCTTCTTACGGTATTTTAGCACTGTAATGACGGTCACTGAATAAAGGTCTATCACACTTATCCGTGACGTGACGAGACGTACCGTACCGTGTTGCCCTTTTCCATGTTCCATATGGCCCTGTATAAATAATATGCTCGGGTTACACTCTTACTTCAATTAAATAATTTGTTGTAGAATCTTCTTTTTAATTGTGCATTGGTACACCAAGTGCAGTGTACCTTGATCATTTTATTACATGAAGGTAGGATGGTAGGAAGGCAGTCTTACGCTAAAAATTATCACAATATATATATATTTCAAACTATTTTCTAGGGAAATACGCAGACCTATTTTTTTTAATGTGTAAATTCTGTTAAAAAATAACGATATTCAAAAAAACGATTTTTACAATTTTCATGATAACTTAAGGTGGCAAATTTTTTTTATTTTTTTACTATTTTAATTTTAAAAAACGTTTTGTGGCCACATTTATCTGCGCGCCGCGCCGCCGATGAATTGGGCCTATGCTATATAGTATTAGGCGAAACAAGTTATATTTTCTAGCTTGATGCTTCGTATCCTTTATAGCCAAACACTATCGGGTATACTATTTAAAACCAACATTATTTCTCCGTTGCTTTTCTACAATATAGAACTCTAATAACTTTTTAGTATACTGACAGATTATTTTGTGAATGTTGATAATAAATTATGAAACGTAAACAGCAATTTCTTTAGAATTTTATAATAACATATTATTTATAACGTGACAATACAATTTTTAATTGTGTTTTTACAATGGTAGTTATACTATATTAAATTATGAAGTATTATACAATAGTATTGTCGTGCTAAGCATCACCGCTTAACAGTCGTTTATGTTGGAATCGTGAAATATAAAATACGACGTAAATTTATTTTATTTATTTTATAAAATATCGACGCGCGTACATGAGATGACCTATGAATGTTGAGAAGCAAGGAAAGTGCGTAAGGACATAGTGTGTGGGGTTCTATCCTCTCTACCTACTCCTATCCTACTCCTTCGGGAAACGTTTGTGATGGTTAGTTTGTTAATTAATTTAGCAGAATAAACAGTAGAAAGGGATAATTTCAATTTAATTGCCAATTGCAAAACAATTATTATTGGAATCTGCACTTATTATTTACTTAACTTCTGCACTAATGATTTATCTTAACTTTTTATTTAATAACCTAGTTTTTAAATAAAATGTAAAAAATATAAACCCTTCATAAATATTTAAAACGCATTTTTTTTGAGTAAAAATGAAATAAACAATACTTATTTTTAAAAAAAGCTTTCACTGTAAAAATTCTTATTAATATTCGGGTTTTGATTTTTTTTTTCTTTATGGATAGTATTAATTTGACTAAATAATTTATATTTTGTAACAAATTGTAAAAATTTATCGAAAAAAAAATCTTCTTCTTTCACAATGTTCTCGAAAACTATGGGTCAAATTAAAAAAATGGATTCTACAAAATCGAAACCAAATATGATGTAGATTCTCTAGTTTTCCGCTTGTACATCGAGTTTTGTTTCACCATGAACATTACACTAATAAATAAATATTTTTAAAAAAATTCTTGTAAATCGGAAGTTAGACGGTTTAACCTTGGCACCGCACTTTATTATCTACCGTGAAAATATTTATGAAATAATGATAATAAAGACAAGAAAATAAATTCAACTCATTACTAAAATTAACAGTTACGCAGTCGCAAGGAATTCTTTGATTGCCATTAAAACGTAGTGAATGATTAAAATACATACCGCTTTATAGATTAAATAAATTTATATCGTGAAAAATATGTAGCACTGAGCGGAATGGGATTGTCTTTAGCGATATCTGCACTGCGATCACCAACGTATCTATTCACATGTAGATATACTCGTATCGCAGTTATGTTCTTAACAATTGAATCTTACCTGGCAAGGGGTCCTGGTCCATCCTTCCCACTGCTTCTATCTCCTCTCAGAGAATACCCTTCAGCTGCTTGTGGATTGTTTCCAGCAGTCCGTTCCCTCCAGACACCCTCCTGGCACCCAGCGACTGGGTCCTCGTCAGCCTTCCGACTCCTGGGGGCGGAGGCACGTTGGGACTCAGGCTGTTGGGTTCTGTATGCAGCCGCAGCCCGTTCTCCAATGCGTGAGGGACCTCGAACGACTGGCCTGGGTTCTGATGATAGTTGGGATCGGCTTGTCTCTCGGGGAGTCTTCTAGAAGCTTGTCCCATGGCTGGGAAAGCAAATCGGAGCTGGAGTTGTCTTTGGACGCGTCTGATGTGAGGATCTCGTGGTCTGTAGACATTTTATTTCAGTCGAAACACTCTGTCTTCAATATACGAGTCTCATTTTATACAAGTTTTTCACTAAATGTTTGTCAAGGAATCTTGACGTGTTAAAAAACATACCTACTTGTTAGTAAAAAGAAATAATCATTTATGAAGCAAGTGGTGATCAAGTGTGATCAAGAATCATTGCACTTGGTGTAGCTTCTTTTAAGTTAACATTTTACATTATTTAAGTTCTTTTCACACATTATTTTTCAAGTAATCTTTGTAAAGATAAAGGTTAAAAACCACATGATGTTGTTTTTATGACGTAATTTACATTGTTTAGGTCTATTAAAAATAGAATGCTGTATGCTTTGATCAGAACAATATTTGAACAGCTGATTGCTGCAGTAAGTTGTCCAATACTACATGACTAAAAAAAAATTTTATTTTTATTTTATCAGTCCACTTTAATTGTACATGTAAATAAAATATTGCATACCTTAATCAGAACAGATTACAAGCGACATCCGAAGGAAAACGCAGCTTCATGTGTATACGCATTACATGAGACCATTTTCTTTTAGGATAACATACAATATTTGTTAACTTTGTATAAACAAGCAATAAAAACCATTAAATTTTTTGCTAGATGTGAGGTAAAGGAACAACAT